>JAECWQ010000099.1:600000-843754 GCA_018150835.1 Drosophila repletoides | reverse complement strand
ACAAATGCAAACTTATTAAAAATTCGTTAATCAAATTGAGGGCTGCTTTATATACACAGAAATCTAACTATTATAAACAAAGATATCCATATTTCCCTATTATTAATTTTAACTCATTTAACTTTTTTTCTTTCCATAAAAAATTTAATTAATTTTAAGTAATTTGTTTTCTTACTTAAATATTTTGAATAAATTTAAAAAATAAAATTCCTATCTAACTAATAACTTAATAATATGGATATATTTTGGAGGGGTTTAAACAAAATGTGCATAGGAAAAAACTAGCCTATCAAATTCTATACTCTATATTTTTTCTATTTTATTTTTATTTTTTTTCTTTAATATTTTTTTTTTTTGGTATTTATTTATAATATTATTTGTTTTGCTTTTGTAGATACTTAATATTTTAATAAAGAATTTATTTCCAGTGTACAGGAATAAGGGGATAATAAAAATTTAAAAAATTTATTTTTTCATTATTAAAAGAATAAAGAGAAATAAAACCATGTGACTTATATACATTTATCCGAAGAGTAATCGATGAAAGGCCTTCAAACGGTGTACCGGATCATTCTGTTTGTTTTGTTTCATGTTGAGCTATATCTTGTTGTGTGTGGTTTGGTACGTTTTTTTTTTTTTTTTTTTTTAATATTAAATTTTTATCATCTGGGATATGGGAAAGGTTTGGGGTTATCCATTTTTATCTATTTTTTTCTATATTTTTAAATTAGAAATATATTAATTTAATTTATTCTAATTATAACTCAGAAGAATTTGAAAAATGGAATTATCTAAACAGATACATATCTATTATATATATATAATTTTTCCTAACAGTGTTCCTTTTCTTTATTTTTATTTTTTTTTAATTTTTCATGTTTTTTTTTTCACAAATATTGTCTACCTTGTCCACCTGTTTCTGTTTTATTTTTTTCAATATTTTTCTTGTACATTGTACTGTACACACTTGTTTTTTTTAATTTTTCTTTTACATAATTTTCTTCTCTATTTTAAGATGTACTGTACCACTGTACACACATGTTCCTATCTTTTAACTCATTTTTTTTTTTTAATTATTGTTGCATTTTTTTTATACACTGTACCACTGTACACACATGTTCCTAAGTTTGTTTGTTGTTTGTTGTTTTTGGTTTTTTTTTTTTTTATTTTTTGTCTTTATTTAATTTAATTGCTGGGGCTCCAGGTGAAACTGTAGTACAATTCAATATGTAGAGGGCGCGACGAATTATTTGGGCGACACTGTACGCCGATATGCGCGGCGGCAGAGACAGTCTTGGCTAAATAATTGTGTGCCAGCAGCACAATTGGTCCATGTGAGGATCTATGGTGGTGGCCGTAAAAATGTACCTGCCTGCAAAATTAGAATTAAGCCAAACTTTTGCCGCATCTAACTGGAGGGGGTTAGATTAAGATACCCTTTATAGAAATTTTCTGTAAGAATCAAAAACTAATATATTTTTTTTTTTTCGGGAAATATTATATTCCCCACATACCTTTTTGTCGAATCTTTAGGCTGTATTAGGAATCTCTTTCCTAAGATCAACCTTGAGCATCCAGATTAGATCTGGGATCCACGCTGCACGTGGGCGAAAAATAATATTTATTTTATATTTTTTTCAAATAATTAAAATATTGATTGATTGTTTTTTTATTTATGCAATAATAATATTATTAATATTTTTAACCCACTTTCGCAAGTTTTAATTAATTTATATTATTTAACGTGGTGACAGACCGTCATCCCACGGTGCAGAAGCTCCGCCGTCTTTTGCAATGTATAATGGAAAAGAACTTTCAGGAGCTTTACAAGCTATATACCACAAAAAGCTTTTTCTAATACATGCTCAATAATAGCGACGATTTGTCGAATGCGTATGCGCATGATATGCTAGCGATATTCAGCTAAGCTGCAGCTTGCGCAAGCTCGCTCATAAGCTTAATGCATTAACGCAGTTTTATTGCATTGCGTTGTCGATATCTTTTCTGCATTAAAAACTGTGGTTCTAATTTTCCATTAAAGTTCTGCGAAACTTTACTCTGAGCAAATTCTCGCAGAACTTTAATGGAAAATTAGAAGAGAAGAAAAACAAGTGTGTACAGTACAATGTACAAGAAAAATATTGAAAAAAATAAAACAGAAACAGGTGGACAAGGTAGACAATATTTGTGAAAAAAAACATGAAAAATTAAAAAAAAATAAAAATAAAGAAAAGGAACACTGTTAGGAAAAATTACATATATATAATAGATATGTATCTGTTTAGATAATTCCATTTTTCAAATTCTTCTGAGTTATAATTAGAATAAATTAAATTAATATATTTCTAATTTAAAAATATAGAAAAAAAATAGATAAAAATGGATAACCCCAAACCTTTCCCATATCCCAGATGATAAAAATTTAATATTAAAAACAAAAAAAAAAAAACGAACCAAACCACACAACAAGATATAGCTCAACATGAAACAAAACAAACAGAATGATCCGGTACACCGTTTGAAGGCCTTTCATCGATTACTCTTCGGATAAATGTATATAAGTCACATGGTTTTATTTCTCTTTATTCTTTTAATAATGAAAAAATAAATTTTTTTAAATTTTTATTATCCCCTTATTCCTGTACACTGGAAATAAATTCTTTATTAAAATATTAAGTATCTACAAAAGCAAAACAAATAATATTATAAATAAATACCAAAAAAAAAAAATATTAAAGAAAAAAATAAAAATAAAATAGAAAAAATATAGAGTGTAGAATTTGATAGGCTAGTTTTTTCCTATGCACATTTTGTTTAAACCCCCTCCAAAATATATCCATATTATTAAGTTATTAGTTAGATAGGAATTTTATTTTTAAATTTTTTCAAAATATTTAAGTAAGAAAACAAATTACTTAAAATTAATTAAATTTTTTATGGAAAGAAAAAAAGTTAAATGAGTTAAAATTAATAATAGGGAAATATGGATATCTTTGTTTATAATAGTTAGATTTCTGTGTATATAAAGCAGCCCTCAATTTGATTAACGAATTTTAATAAGTTTGCATTTGTTCCAATTTTTGGATCGTTCGAGATTTTCGGTGTTAGGAAGTTTAGCTACCATTTTAGTTTCAGTAGGGACCCTATAAAAATAAAACTTTATATGCTAATAGTTCTACAGGACACAGCAAACCCACCCCACCCCGAAAGAGCTAGGGTCTTGACCTCCGCTGTGACACCGTCCACCCGGTATTCACACTCAAAGATGGATAACAATAAATTGAGCAATAATCTTGTTTGCGTGAATGTTAAGTAAGTGTCTGATTCCTAAACGAGCGCATCTCTGGTTTGCTAAATAAGTTTTTTGGCGGCCAACGTGAGGTATGGTTACAAACTCTAAATCGGAGTTTCATCTTTCAAAATGATTTGCATTATTACGTATGACAACTTAGTATTAACTGGCCTATGGTTTTTACGAGTTCATAAACTTGACCTTTGGCAGAATCGCTTGCTCTTAAATCAATATCAATGGGCATATCTTGTCCACTTTCCATATTTATTTTAATTATCGAGCTAATATTTACTTCTTCTGCACCTTCGTTACCCGTAGGTTTCTCAACATTAATTTCATTTCATCTTATTTTTATTTCAGTTTCTTTGCAGTATTCCCCGCCTAAAATAATCTCCATACCTAAAATTCATCGGACTCGACAAAACAGTTCACAGCAATTTGCCTTATAATTATAAGCCCGCTACTGTGTTGACGATCTGCCGTCAATCGTACCCGATCAAACCTCTGCCGCCGCTGTGTCGAACTTCTGCCAGAATCCACAGCTAAACCTATGCTAGAAGTTAAGAACAAAATATTTGTTAAATCAGTTCAAAATAATTCTGAAATTTTTTCAACAAACTTTACATCCTACAGAAAAATAAAATAACTCGACGTAGTGGTGGGGTACTCATTGCTGTTAATTCTTTCCTTCGGTCGGAGACAATTAAATTATCCGTTTCCCCTCTTGATGCGGAAATAGTTGCCGTTAAGGTATCGTTTCCATCATGATTAATTTTCATAAAGTGGTCTTTTATGCCTCCGTCCTGACATTTATCTTTATATGCAGCATTTAATATGTATTAGATATATTTCGCGAATTGCTCCATATTTGCAAGCAATCCTTCCGTGCACTTAAGGCGGCCCGTGCTGTTCCTTGGCTGCGACATTTGGTTCATTTCTCGAGAGCTAACTTTTGCACAAAGGCTACGCTGAACAGAGAAATCCGTTATTTTCGCAATAACACGCAAACAGAAAGATTAGCGTCATAGAGAACAATTCCCAGAATAGGAAACTACGCACTATATTTCATTTCTTTCAGTTTACTCTAATTAGATCTAGATATTACATTCTAGATAATAATAACTGATATTCGGCAGAGAATTTTAAAGGAAAAATTTCCTTTTCAAAACTTCCTTAGTATCCAGGTCATTCATCAATTCAGCCTTGAACCACAATGTCACAACAATTAAATTAACTCGTGTACCCAATAGCGCTGACAACCTGGCACTGCGGCCCAATTTAAGGGTATGTTGTCAACGCCTTCTGCCGCACTAGCACGTCTTTTGACGTTTTTACTCGCACATGAATCAAGCAATGCATCTCTTAAGTCTCTTTCCACATAGTAACTATCGTCGCTGACATCAATCCCTTTGGAATATCTTCAATTGGCATACTTCTTAAGACTTCATGTGAATTATTATATGCCCGGTTGTTAGGCAAAGTTTAAAGTAGAGCGATCTCCTTCTAACATCTCCGGAATGGACCCTTGATCCAACTTTGTTTTATATCTTTTTTCAATTTTGTTCAAATTTTATTTTTATGTAGCTTTATAAGAATAAAGATTATAATATCAAACACCCTGATAATTCTTCAAATATCAATCTATTTGCCGTTCATGTCCAACCATCTTCTCCTAATCAAGCTCAGGCTAGTGCACCAACTACAGCACGAGTTACAAGTCCAGCTGTCCCTCCAGCTCCGGCTGCCGTTGCAGCTCTACTTCAGTTTGTGTCTGCAACTTCATCTCCGGCAACTGCCTCAATTACAGCCCATCCTGGTACTGCACTCATTACTGTGCTTCCAGCTTCGGTAAGTGTTCAGGGTTCTGACCCTGCCCCCGACTCCTTTGCTTACTGTTGTTGCACCATGTAAGCAAATTTTCCTATCTAGACTTTCAGCTGATACTACATGTAGCTATTGCTGCCTATATTGCCAGCAAATCTTCAAGCAATGTATCAGTATCTAAATTTGATTTCTCTGAACCTAAGGAAATAGCCTAAAATAATAAATAAATTAACGTTCCATCAGACACATTCTCACTTATTTGTGATCCAAATTTCTGGCCTCCACAAATAATTGTTCATGAGTTCATTTTTAAAAAACGCACTCGTCCGGTGTCTGTCAATCTTCAAGCTAGTGACTCTCTTTCGCAAGCAACCATTAGTAATAATCCTCCAAAAAACTAGATCGATCTTCTGATTTACTACATATCAGTTATCAGAATGTTAGACGTCTAGTATCTAAGCTTAAAAATGTATTTTTACTAAGTTCTTCCTTCAAGTCTCAAATTATTGCTTTTTCTGAGACATGGCTTAATTCCTCAATTTCAAATTCTGAAATTTTTCTAAAACCTTTACATCGTACAGAAAAGATAGAATAACTGGTCGTGGTGGTGGGGTACTCATTGCAGTTAATTCTTCCCTTCGGTCGGAGTCAATTACTTTTTCCGTTTCACCTCCTTATGTGGAAATAGTTGCCGTTATGATATCGTTTCCATCATGTTCCATTTTCATAACGTGCTCTTATATCCCTCCGTGTTCGGATATTTCTATTTATATGCAGCATTTAAGCCTTATTAAATATATATCAACACTCGTACGTGATAAAGATATGTTTGTCATTTTAGGCGATTTCAATTTGCCTAATATCCAGTGGTCTCTCTTTATGAAATCTAATTATCTTGTCCCTTCTGCACAACATGACTTTTTAGATTCCTTGTATGACCTTTCGTTTTTCAAATAAACTCGATTCCTAATAATCTTGACAGAATGCTTTATCTTATTTTTGTCAACGATTGCACTTCTACCAGTGTGCAAGATCTAGTTCATTAGTATTTTCTGAAGACTCTTTTCATCCTACAGAAGAAATTTCTCTATCAATTGCCACGTCGACTAACCTGTTAGTAAACCCGCCGTTGTTTTCGCAAGGGAAATTTTTCCTTGTTAATCAACATCTTTCCTCAAGTGATTGGTCTACTCTATACAATTCAGTTGATATAAATTTTGCTCTAACCAACTTCTATGACACTATTAACTCATTTCTCGATATCTGCATTCCAAGTAGTGTTATATTGCCTGTTTCATCCAAGCCTCCTTGGCTTACAAGTCGACTTTCAAATTTAAAAAATTTTAAAACTAAGCTATTTAAATAATTTAAGCTCGCTCGATCTAATATTGATTTTTCTAAATATTCTATTGCTAAATCTAACTTCCTTCTCTTTAACTCTCAATGATATAATGAGTATCTTATGCGCTGCAGGAATCAGTTTTAGCGCGATCCTAAACTATTTTATAAATTTGTAAATTCTAAGCGCAACATCTCGGCTATGCCTCGTACATTTTCCTGAATAATGAGGGATCCATTGACGACTTAACTAGTGCTAACCTTTTTGCAAATTTCTTTCAATCTACTCATACTTCTTCCATTAACAATACCGCTTAACCTTATCCTAGTTCTTCCTCTAATTCTTTATTTGGTTTAATGAAAACTTTAAAATCTTCATATTCTCCCTGGGCCCGAGATATACCAAGTTGCGTACTCTTTACTCTTCCCCTTCTCAAACTTTTTAACTTATCTCATATATTATCTCAATTCACAAAAATGAATCTAAATCCGATATATCGAATTACAGAGGAATTTCAAAGTTCTCTGCAATCCCAGAATTATTCGAAAAAATTGTAACATCAACTTTGCAGCACCTCTGTAAGTCGATAATTTCCCCTATTTTTACATGGCTTTATTAAGAGTCGGTTTACCACGACTAATCTGCTTGAATTCACATCATTGGTGAATGATGCATTCCTAAGTATAATGCAAACAGATATCATTTATACTGATCATGATCTTTTAATCTTCAAGCCAGATCGAATTGGCTTCCCCCACACTTCTGACGCGGATTTCCTCTTATTTAAAAAACAGGACCCAAAGAGTTCTGTTGAGATCCGAAAATTTCAAAACCCGTATTTGTTACATCTTGCAGCACGGTAGTCATCTTGGTCCATTATTTTTCATATTATTTATTAATGACCTGCCATCTATTTTATCCCACTCACGCATCCTTATGTATGCTGATGATGTGAAACTTATTTTTGCTTACAATGAATCTTCTAACTATATGGTGGTTGCCTTAATTTTAATCTTATTTATAATTTTAAATTTAATTAATTCTCTAAATTTTTAATTTATTTTACATAATAATTTATTTTTGTTTTGTTCCATATAGTTCTAACTTTTCAATCGATAAAATAACACCAAAGTATTATTTCCAATGCGCCTTAAAATTGTTGATTCCTCTAATCGAGAATTGCTGATACACAGATTTCTTTACAAGATATCAATCTAGTTCTGTATCTAAACAAAAGGGACACGACTCACCGGGTGAATTCAAGGAACTAATAGATGTCCATTCAGAGAGAGGCACTCCCCGTCAAAGATATCAAAGAAAGTTTGCTAAAGTTTTGTTGCCGTCAGACTTTTAGTGCTATGAAGAAATCACTGCTATTTAGATGACTTTCAGATATAATAAGGTCCACTATGGATCACCAAGCAGCAGCACTAGAACCAATAGTAATGCAACCTTTTTCCCCTTGCCTCGACAATGCATTGTTTACTATATTAATAACTTCAAGCAGATAGCATAGTTGCGATTCCAAAAGTATGCATAGACAGTCATCGGAACTGGGTTGGTTGGAGGCGATCCGTCTTCTGATGTCGGGAATTGGTTTGCGGCTGGCCGTGCGATTTCTTGACTGCGATATTTCGAACTCACTCATTCCCCTGTCAAATCAAGAGTGACTCTTATTTTACGATCATACCAAGCCAATCCAACTAAGTGACATGTATCTTCGTGGCCCCGAGCAAACGCTTCAACTGATAAATCGGTTAAGTTCGCAATAACACGCACACAGAAGGCATGAGTAGGCAGCATAGAGAACAATTCCCAGAATAAGAAACACCAAACTATATTTTTTTTTTTGTTTTATAGTTTACTTCATTAGAGTTGGTACGATGTTCAGTATCATCAAAATAATAACAATAACGATATTTTTCGTGTTAAGTGATTTAAATTTGCTAAATATTCGCTGGTCTCTTTTCAGCAACTCTAATTGCACAACATGATTTCATAAATTGCTTTTTTGATCCTTGGTCTTTTCAAAGAAACTCAATTTCTAATAACCTTTTTTATCAACGATTTCGACAAGATCTTGTCCATTAATATTTCCTGAAAACTCAACTTCAACTGATTGATCGGATAGGCTGTTACTCAGTGATCTCCCTTCATTAACAGGAAATTAGTATCCTTTACTTCTATCTAATCGCACAATTAACAATGGGTTGCTCAATCGATTCCGTGTACTGTGCTCTAATAACAACGAATTTTATCATGTTATCTCTATATAACTCTTTCTCTGACTCTCTCTTACACCTAAAATCTGATCTTCTCTTCTATCTCCAGGAAAACCCTAATAATTGAAGGTTTTTGATTAATGCTTTTCTGGATTTTCCTCTTTTGTCTCTGCCTTTCTTTATTCTGATTTAACACATCACTAAATAAGTCGGGATGCGAACAGAGAATCCTCTTAAAATCTCGAGGCTCAGTTTATTTTGTTGAATCTTCAGAATCAATACTCTATTGATTTGTCATTTTTTTTAGTGTAGAAATTGACGCAGTTGTGTGTAGGGTATCTGCATTGTAATTATTGATTAGTTTCGCATCAACAATGGATTGGCTTGGAGCGCGATACCCTGAAGCATCTGCCCATCTAGTATGGATCATCGATTCGATCAAACTGGGGCACACTGTCACATTTTTTATTATGTATGTATATGTGTAATCTTACTTTATTTCTCTCTTATTTTCTATCCTTTTTTTCTTCTATTCTATTTTCATTCTATTTCCGCAATCTCTCGCTTTTTTTTATAGGTCATTAAGCTCCTTGGACCAATGTTTAATGAATCCAAGAATACCCTTGTGAGTAAAAATAAGTATGGCATCGAAAAGTACACCAAAATCTTTTATTTTTTGTTTTTATTTAATTTAATTGCTGGGGCTCCAGGTGAAACTGTAGTACAATTCAATATGTAGAGGGCGCGACGAATTATTTGGGCGACACTGTACGCCGATATGCGCGGCGGCAGAGACAGTCTTGGCTAAATAATTGTGTGCCAGCAGCACAATTGGTCCATGTGAGGATCTATGGTGGTGGCCGTAAAAATGTACCTGCCTGCAAAATTAGAATTAAGCCAAACTTTTGCCGCATCTAACTGGAGGGGGTTAGATTAAGATACCCTTTATAGAAATTTTCTGTAAGAATCAAAAACTAATATATTTTTTTTTTTTCGGGAAATATTATATTCCCCACATACCTTTTTGTCGAATCTTTAGGCTGTATTAGGAATCTCTTTCCTAAGATCAACCTTGAGCATCCAGATTAGATCTGGGATCCACGCTGCACGTGGGCGAAAAATAATATTTATTTTATATTTTTTCAAATAATTAAAATATTGATTGATTGTTTTTTTATTTATGCAATAATAATATTATTAATATTTTTAACCCACTTTCGCAAGTTTTAATTAATTTATATTATTTAACGTGGTGACAGACCGTCATCCCACGGTGCAGAAGCTCCGCCGTCTTTTGCAATGTATAATGGAAAAGAACTTTTCAGGAGCTTTACAAGCTTATATACCACAAAAAGCTTTTTTCTAATACATGCTCAATAATAGCGACGATTTGTCGAATGCGTATGCGCATGATATGCTAGCGATATTCAGCTAAGCTGCAGCTTGCGCAAGCTCGCTCATAAGCTTAATGCATTAACGCAGTTTTATTGCATTGCGTTGTCGATATCTTTTCTGCATTAAAAACTGTGGTTCTAATTTTCCATTAAAGTTCTGCGAGAATTTGCTCAGAGTAAAGTTTCGTCTAAAACTTCATGACCTACTTTGTACGTACGGCTTGGAACGCAAATCGTATTTTGCCGCATTTCTTGTGAATGCTTTCCTAATATTTTTTTGTATATCTTTACGGAGTAGTGCTCATTGACCAGTTCTATCCAATGGAATTATAAGCTCTTCTAAAAAGTAATACTTCTTTTAATAATTGATAATCAGAACCATGTGTGATCATATCTAATCGCAAGGAACATAAAATGGCCGAAATATGCTTGTCCCACTCGGTCTGATCCTCTTTCACTTACTTAAGCGCGAATAGCCGCTAACAATGAACGATTGACTCGCTCTGCAACGTTACTTTGAAGGGAATATAAAGCTGTATATACATGTCTTATGCCTAATTCGGTCAGAAAACTATTAAAATCATTCGCTTTGAACTGAGAACCATTATCACTAACTCCAAAACAGTGAAATATATTCTTTAATAGGAAATCCTGAATTGCTAACGAAGTAAATTTTTGTAAGGGATGAAGCCAATGATATTTACTGAAATGATCTAGGACAATGAGCAATCCGACATGACCCCGTTTACTTCTTGGATACGGTCCTAACAAATCAATATATAACCTCTGGAAAGGTCGACAAGTTGGAGATTGAAAGCCCATCGTGGAAGAACAGAATTGGTTTCCTTACAGGTGTCGCAATTTCGAATGTAATCATGCGCATCTTTGGCTAAACCAGACCAGAAAAGATTTCTACGTAATTTCTCGATAGTTTTTTGTATTCCACAATGCGAAGAAATTACACTATCATGAGCCTGTTTTAAAACATCTGTTCTAAGAGGCTCAGAGACCCATAATTTCCATGAGTTTTGTTCCTGTGTTTAATCTCCAGTGGAATGTTCTGTTCTGATGTATGTAAAGTGCTGAGAAAATTTAATGTTGAAAATATAATTTTGACTAATTCTGCGTAAATTTCTCGATAAGTGATTTATATTCTGAATCAAAGAAATCTTTAGAATCCAAATCAATAATTGGGTTCATTTCCAATTCTGCGAGCTCATCCTCACACATTCTCGACAATGCATCGGGAACAATATGGTCTTTTCCTTTCCTATGAGAAATTAAAAATTTATACAGCTGTAATCGGAAAGTCCATTTAGCGTGCCGACCAGAAGCATTTTGTTGGCGCATAAGCCATAGCAGACTGGAGTGATCAGTAACAACTTCAAATTCCTGCAGCTCTAAATAGCATCTAAACTTTTCAATAGCTGAAATGACTGCTAAACACTCACGTTCGGTTACACTATAATTTTGCTGTGCACGACTTAATTTTTGACATGAATGCAATTGGCATTTCATTATCATCACGCTATAGTTGAACCAAGACGGCTCCTATTCCAAAATTACTAGCATCACAATTTTGTCTGAAAGTCTGGATTCTGTTCCTTGGTGTTGGCCAATTTAAAGTACACTCAATTTTCGCAGGATACATATACTAAATAGTTTACACTATTTACACAAAAATGGCTTTTCTCAATGTTCAGAGTTAGATTGGCTTTTCGAAATTGCTCTGCCAGACGTACAAGCACCTCAAGGTGTGAAGAAAAGTTTCTGAGACGATGCATACATCATCTAGATATCCAAACACACAGTGATGATGATCAGGGGGATTAGATCATCCATAGGACGACTTATGGTGCGTTGCAAAGGCCGAAAATCATAACTTTGAATTGATACAAAGGCCTGCCAGGCACTGTAAGTGCGGTTAATGGCCTTGATTCTTTCGATAGCTCAATTTGCCAATATGCATCCTTGAGATCAAATTTTGATATAATGTTAGCCTTTGGTATTCGTGAGAAAATACCGTCTATGCTGGGCAAAGGATAAGCATCTTTCTTTGTTGCCTCATTTAACTTGCTTGCATCTAAACAAAGACGCACCTTGTTGGGTTTCATAAACAGACGCATTGGCGAACTCCAGGTACTGGACGGAGGCTCAATAATATCTTATTCTAATATACGTGTGTTCTACCTAATCCGTCAAGACATTTGGGGAATAAATTTTTAACTACTTCTAGTTGTTGTTGTTGAACAGGAGTTAAATGATAAAAATTGGTTTCTTCAATTGCAGAACTGTTTTCTATTTCTCTGGTAATTATACTTATCTTATACTTATATATAACTTATCACATAATGAGCTAAAGCGAAAATTTTTCAGAAATCTACACCTAAAATCAGTCTCTGTCTAACAGATGGGATAATACACACCTGAATGGATTTTTCCATTTCTTTGTAAATCATACTAACTGTAAGTACACCTCTAACCTCATGAACTTTTCCATCCGCAGTGCTCACATGAGATTTAATTGATTTAAATTTTGCCAAATTTGAAAAGTTCTCTAATGCTAATGTAGACCTAATGCAACTGACGCTTGCACCGGTGTCTAATAGACCATGTTCAGAAAAGTTTAAAAAGGACACTTCTGCATAACAACAAAAATCGTTGTTATTTTTAAATATTGCTGAAATTAATGCCTTACTGCATTGCTTCATAAGCATTTAGAACGCCACATCCGTAACAAAATATACGGTGCTGGGCTAAACAATTTTCCCAGACGTGTCCCTTGACATCGTAGTTCCAGCAAGTTACATTAGTATTACAAATGGCAGCGACATCACTTTCGTTACTAACCTCTATTGTTTGATCTACATCATCTTCTTTCTCTTCTATAGCGTATACTTGACGACGAGTTGCCTATGGTTTTGGTCTAAGAAATTCTTCTGCACGATTGCTAAGTTCTCTAACTAAATTTTCATGCATCTGTACATACCTTCGTAGTTGTCCTACTGTGTGTACAGGCTGATACAGCAATTTGTGTCGCGCTTTTGGAAGCAGATTATTTTTTAGAATCTCAATCAATTCTTCCTGATCTATACGAATAGAAGACTTATCAATTATTGAGACCACAGCATCATAAAAATCCGAGAAACTTTCTGTTTACGAGAACGTATTTGTTCTTTGCTAGCAAACTCTGATCGGTAATTGCGGTATTGGTGCCGTAATGCAAGAGTAAAATCGTCCCAAGTGATGCGACTCACTTGCTTATGATAACACCAAAACCAATCTCGAGCTCTTCCGACAAACAAAATATGTAAATGTTTACATAGTACATCGAAATCTCATTCTTAAGTTTCATTCGTAAGTACCTTCACTCGATACATAAATTAGTCTAAACCTAACCCTTCAGCTGAGCCATCAAAGTGCAAGTTCCATTTCTGCATTACTTCTGCAATTTTACTCGACTGTACGGATGTACGACTTGCAGTGGAAATTGGATCAGACATAGCTTGAGACCCATTAACTGAATTTCTAGGGCTTACATGTAAAGCCGATATCAAGCGTGAAACAGTTTGTTCAATCATATCCTGTATCATTGAATAATCTACCGATACTCATTCTACAGGACGAGGGTTATTATTAGGGCGGTAAGAACGACCTCTTCTTCTTGGGTTTAAACCCCGCGAAGGAACAACAGATGGTTTAGTACCAATGCTGGCTTCTAACTCATTTAACTGAATATCACTCGCTTCTACTGAACGGCTCTCATGAGCTTCTCCTTGAGCAGAAACTCCTTCTAATGTGTTGGCTAAATTTCTAGTGATAGGACGACGGCTAGTACCTGGAACATTGGTACAGTGCTGAATCAATTTCCTCAAGAGTTGAATATTAGACAGTTATCGGCTGCTACTATTTGGGGTTTCTTTGCCGTGGACATGAAGTATGCTCTCGAGGAGCACGAACAGCATAGACTGTGCAAGTCATCAGAGTATATGAACTTGCACTTTCGTGTTAAAAGGCTTTACAGTAACTATGTTAAAGAGGTATTTCCCTATAAAGGAGCTGTTCCAGAGTATCCAGCTTGTTTTGAGCCATTTGTAGTTCAATGGCTGAATGAAAATGATGATTTGTCTTTAGAGAACCTTCATGGTGCGTTTAACCGTGACAAAAGGATGGGTTCCAAAAGAGCAATGAACATGCTCTATTCTCTAATTCGGTAGTCGAAGTTTTTACACAATTAACCCAATGTTTTGATGTTGTTATGCTATGCTGATATTGTGAAAATGGAGTTTCCAGAGCATATGAGCGACGAACGTATTGCATGTATTTTAACGAACAATATACACCAGCTAAGAGTTCAATTGGAGAAAATGTTCGAGTCTATGGGAGGAGATAAGCTCGAAGAGGATGCTGCCAACATTCTTAAAGAGCTTCAACAAAACATCAATTCCGCACTGGATGACAAGGCTTGACAATTCGCTAAGAGGTGTAACCCTTGCCTTACGTTGGTTGCCAAAAACTTATTTAGCAAACCAGCGCTCGTATTAAGTCGTTAATCAAATTGAGGGCTGCTTTATATACCCAGACTGTCAAAAATGAATTTGGAGGATCTTAGCTAGTATTCGATCCTCGCGGTCTTTACCCACCCAACCATAAATCTCATATGCGATTATTTTTTATAGAGATACCCTAAACCTTTATATTATTATGTACCCATGTCAACAGGAAAGAAAACTTTTACTTCATCATCTCAAACTAATAACAATATTTATTTAATAATAAATGACCCTTATATATACTCCATTGAGTTATTTAATGTGATCTTCCTAACTTTAATTTTAATAGATTTTGGTTTTTGTGTTGTTTTTTCTACTTACAGAAAATATTTACTTTATAATTAACATTTTAATTATTTGTATTTTTTCTCGTTTAATCTGTCACCATTATTATTTATAATCTATCGAAATCTAACTATTACAAAAAAAGAAATCCATATTTCCTTATAATTAATTTTAATTCCACAAATTCAATTATTCAAAGAATAAAGAGAAATAAAAACGTGTTACTTACATACATTTATCCGAAGAGCAATCGATGAAAGGCCTTCCAACGGTGTACCGAATCATGCTGTTTATTTTGTTTCATGTTGACATTTATATTTTTCTTGTTGTGTTGTTTTGCGTATTTTTTTTTTTTTTAATGTTAAATTTTTATCATGTGGGATATGGATATTTTTTCTATATATATATGTGTATTTTTGTTTTAATTAATTAATTCATACTAATTTTAACCCAGAAAAATTTCAAAAATAGAATTATCTAAACAGTTACATATCTGTTATATATATATATATAATTTTTTCTAACAGTGTGCGTTTTCTTTAATTTTTTTTTTTTTTTTTTAATTTTCATCTATTTTTTTCACAAATATTATCTATATTGTCCCACTATGCACGTATGTTTCTGTTTATTTTTTATAAATTATTTTTTTCAATATTTTTCTAGTACATGGTACTGTACACACATGTTTCTTTAATTTTTCTTTTACCTAATTTTCTTCCCTATTTTAAGATATACTGTACCACTGTACACACATGTTCCTAATTTTCTTTGTTGTTTTTCATTTTTTTTTCTTTTTTTTTTTTTTTTTTTTATTTTATTTAATTGCCGGGGCTCCAGGTGAACCTGCAGTACAATTCAATATGTAGAGTGTCGAATTATTTGGGCGGCACTGTACGCCGATGTGCGGCAGCGGCAGAGACAGTCTTGGCCAGCAGCACAATTAGTCCACGTGGGGATCTACGGTGGTGGTCGTAAAAATGTATCTGCCTCTAAAAGGCAAACTTTTGCCGCATCTAACTGGAGGGGGTTAGGTTAAGATACCCTATATAGAAATTTTCTATAAGTATAAAATTTACAATTTTTTTGTTTTTCGGGAAATATTATATTCCCCACATACCTTTTTGTCGAATCTTTAGGCTGTATTAGGAATCTCTTTCCTAAGATCAGCCTTGAGCATCCAGATTAGATCTGGGATCCAGGTTGCACGTGGGCGAAAAATAATATTTATTTTATATTTTTTTCAAATAATTAAAATACTGATTGATTGTTTTTTTTTTTATTTGTGCACTAATAATATTATTAATGTTTTTAACCCACTTTCGCAAGTTTTAATTAATATTTATTATTTAACGTGGTGACAGACCGTCAGCCCACGATACAGAAGCTCCGCCGTTTTTTGCAATGAGTAAAGTAAAATAACTTTTCAGTAGCCTTACAAGCATAACACACAACATAATAACTGTTGCCAAGTTTTCTTGCTACCCGACACTTCTAAACTGTGGTGCTAATTTTCTATTAAAGTTCTGCGAGAATTTGCTCAGAGTAAAGTTTCGTCCAAAAACTTCATGACCTACTTTGTACGTAATGGGCTTGGAACGCAAATTGTACCTTGCCGCATTTCTTGTGTACGCTTTCCTAATATTTTTTGTATATATTTACGGAGTAGTGCTAATTGATCAGTTCTATCCAATGGAATTATAAGCTCTTCTAAAAGTAATACTTCTTTTAATAATCGATAATCAGAACCATGTGTGATCATTATCTCCGGTTCGATTTTTCTCGCCCTCGCCTTCACCGTCAGTCGGCCACTCTTCCTTTGAACACCCCGATAATTCTTCAAATACCAATGTATGTGCTGTTCACGTCCAACCAACTTCTCCAAATCAAGCTCAGGCTTGTGCTCCAACTACAACACGAGCTACACATCCAGGTGTCCCTCCAGCTCCGGCTGCCGTTGCAGCTCCACTTCAGTTGGTGTCTGCGATTACATCTCCGACAACTGACTCAATTACAGCCCATCCTGGTACTGCACCCATAACTGTGCTTCCAGCTTCGGTAACTGTTCAGGGTTCTGACCCTGCCCCGACTCCTTTGCTTACTGTTGTTGCACCGCGTAAGCAAAAACTTTCAGCTGATACTACATGTGAAGCTATTTCTGCCTATATTGACAGAAAATCTTCACGCAATGTATCAGTATCTAAATTTAATTTTTGTGAACCTAGGGAAATAGCCTCCTTCAAAATTAACGTTCCATCAGACACATTCTCACTTATTTGTGATCCAAATTTCTAGCCTCCACAAATAATTGTTCAAGAGTTCATTATAAAAAAACTGTCAGTCTTCAAGCTAGTGGCTCTCTTTCGCAAGGAACCATTAGTAATAATCCTCCAAAAAACTAGATCGATCTTCAGATTTACTATCTATCAGTTATCAGAATGTTAGAGGTCTAGTGTCTAAGCTTAAAAATGTATTTTTACTAAGTTCTTCCTTCAAGTCTCAAATTATTGCTTTTTCTGAGACATGGCTTAATTCCTCAATTTCAAATTCTGAAATTTTTTCTAAAACCTTTACATCCTACAGAAAAGATAGAATAACTGGTCGTGGTGGTGGGGTACTCATTGCTGTTAATTCTTTCCTTCGGTCGGAGACAATTAAATTATCCGTTTCCCCTCTTGATGCGGAAATAGTTGCCGTTAAGGTATCGTTTCCATCATGATTAATTTTCATAAAGTGGTCTTTTATGCCTCCGTCCTGACATTTATCTTTATATGCAGCATTTAATATGTATTAGATATATTTCGCGAATTGCTCCATATTTGCAAGCAATCCTTCCGTGCACTTAAGGCGGCCCGTGCTGTTCCTTGGCTGCGACATTTGGTTCATTTCTCGAGAGCTAACTTTTGCACAAAGGCTACGCTGAACAGAGAAATCCGTTATTTTCGCAATAACACGCAAACAGAAAGATTAGCGTCATAGAGAACAATTCCCAGAATAGGAAACTACGCACTATATTTCATTTCTTTCAGTTTACTCTAATTAGATCTAGATATTACATTCTAGATAATAATAACTGATATTCGGCAGAGAATTTTAAAGGAAAAATTTCCTTTTCAAAAACTTCCTTAGTATCCAGGTCATTCATCAATTCAGCCTTGAACCACAATGTCACAACAATTAAATTAACTCGTGTACCCAATAGCGCTGACAACCTGGCACTGCGGCCCAATTTAAGGGTATGTTGTCAACGCCTTCTGCCGCACTAGCACGTCTTTTGACGTTTTTACTCGCACATGAATCAAGCAATGCATCTCTTAAGTCTCTTTCCACATAGTAACTATCGTCGCTGACATCAATCCCTTTGGAATATCTTCAATTGGCATACTTCTTAAGACTTCATGTGAATTATTATATGCCCGGTTGTTAGGCAAAGTTTAAAGTAGAGCGATCTCCTTCTAACATCTCCGGAATGGACCCTTGATCCAACTTTGTTTTATATCTTTTTTCAATTTTGTTCAAATTTTATTTTTTATGTAGCTTTATAAGAATAAAGATTATAATATCAAACACCCTGATAATTCTTCAAATATCAATCTATTTGCCGTTCATGTCCAACCATCTTCTCCTAATCAAGCTCAGGCTAGTGCACCAACTACAGCACGAGTTACAAGTCCAGCTGTCCCTCCAGCTCCGGCTGCCGTTGCAGCTCTACTTCAGTTTGTGTCTGCAACTTCATCTCCGGCAACTGCCTCAATTACAGCCCATCCTCGTACTGCACCCATAACTGTGCTTCCAGCTTCGGTAACTGTTCAGGGTTCTGACCCTGCCCCGACTCCTTTGCTTACTGTTGTTGCACCGCGTAATCAAACTTTCCTATCTAGACTTTCAGCTGATACTACATGTGAAGCTATTGCTGCCTATATTGCCAGCAAATCTTCAAGCAATGTATCAGTATCTAAATTTAATTTCTCTGAACCTAAGGAAGTAGCCTCCTTCAAAATTAACGTTCCATCAGACACATTCTCACTTATTTGTGATCCAAATTTCTGGCCTCCACAAATAATTAGTCATGAGTTCATTATAAAAAAACGCACTCGTCCGGTGCCTGTCAGTCTTCAAGCTAGTGGCTCTCTTTCGCAAGCAACCATTAGCAATAATCCTCCAAAAAGCTATATCGATCTTCAGATTTACTAAATATCAGTTATCAGAATGTTAGAGGTCTAGTGACTAAACTTAAAAATGTATTTTTACAAAATTCTTCCTACGAGTCTCAAATTATTGCTTTTTCTGAGACATGGCTTAATTCCTCAATTTCAAATTCTGAAATTTTTTCTACAACCTTTACATCCTACAGGAAAGATAGAATAACTCGTCGCGGTGGTGGGGTACTCATTGCAGTTAATTCTTCCCTTCGGTCAGAGTCAATTACTTTATTCGTTTCACCTCCTGATTTGGAAATAGTTGCCGTTAAGGTATCGTTTCCATCATGTTCCATTTTCATAACGTGCTCTTATATCCCTCCGTGTTAGGATATTTCTATTTATATGCAGCATTTAAGCCGTATTAAATATATATCAACACTCGTACGTGATAAAGATGTGTTTGTCGTTTTAGGCGATTTCAATTTGCCTAATATCCAGTGGTCTCTCTTTAGGAAATCTAATTATCTTGTCCCTTCTGCACAACATGACTTTGTATGATCTTTCGTTTTTTCAAATAAACTCGATTCCTAATAATCTTGACAGAATGCTTGATCTTACTTTTGTCAATGATTGCACTTCTACCAGTGTGTCAAGATCTTGTCCATTAGTATTTCCTGAAGACTCCTTTCATCCTAACGTAGAAATTTCTCTATCAATTGCCATGTCGACTAAACCACTATACAAAACTGTTAGTAAAACCCGCCGTTGTTTTGACAAGGGATATTTTTCCTTGCTTAATCAACTTCTTTCCTCAGCTGATTGGTCTACTCTATACAATTCGGTTGATATAAATTTTGCTCTAACCCACTTCTATGACACTATTAACTCATTTCTTGATATCTGTATTCCAAGTAGTGTTGAATTGCCTATTTCATCCAACCCTCCCTGGTTTACAAGTCGACTTTCAAATTTAAAAAATTTTAAAACTAAGCTATTTAAAAAATGTAAGCTCTCTGGATCTAATATTGATTTTTCTAAATATTCTATTGCTAAATCTAACTTCCTTCTCCTTAACTCTCTATGCTATAATGAGTATCTTATGCGCTGCAGAAATCAGTTTGAACGGGATCCTAAACTGTTTTATAAATGTGTAAATTCTAAGCGTAACAGCTCGTCTATGCCTCCTACATTTTTTCTGAAGAATAAGGGATCCAAGGACGACTTTACTAGTGCTAACCTTTTTGCAAATTTCTTTCAATCTACTTACACTTCTTCCATTAACAATATCGCTTACACTTATCCTTATCCTATTTCTTCCTCTAACTCTTTATTTGCTCCTATCATTACTGATAACGATCTAGTTACAGCAATGAAAACTTTAAAATCTTCATATTCTCCTGGGCCCGACAATATCCCAAGTTGCGTACTCAGACAATGCTGGAGCTCTTTACATCTTCCCCTACTCAAACTTTTTAACTTATCTCTTGATTCCGCTGTTTTTCCATGTCTTTGGAAGGAATCATATATTATCCCAATTCTCAAAAAGGGAGCTAAATCCGATATATCGAATTACAGAGGAATTGAAAAGTTGTCTGCAATACCAAAATTATTCGAAAAAATTGTAACATCGACTTTGCAGCACTTCTGTAAATCGATACTTTCCCTTTTCAACATGGCTTTATTAAGATTTTGTCTACCACGACTAATCTGCTTGAATTCACATCATTGGTGAATGATGCATTCCTAAGAACAGATGTCATTTATACTGATTTCAGTAAAGCATTTGACTCTGTTAATCATGATCTTTTAATCTTCAAGCTAGATCGAATTGGATTCCCACCCACAATTCTGACTTGGATTTCCTCTTATTTAAAAAACAGGACCCAAAGAGTTCTGTTGAGATCCGAAATTTCTAAACCCGTGTTTGTTACTTCGCGTGTGCCGCAAGGTAGTCATCTTGGTCTATTATTTTTCACATTATTTATTAATGACCTGCCATCTTTTTTTTCCCACTCACGCATCCTTATGTATGCTAATGATGTGAAACTTATTCTTTCTTACAACGATCCTTCTAAATATATTTGTCTGCAAGATGACTGTAACTCCATGTATCTTTGGTGTCAGGCTAATAAGTTGCATTTAAATATTTTTAAATGCTTGTTTATGACTTTTTAGTCGAATTACTTCACACTTAGTCACGTATACGCTTGACAATGTACCCTTGCAGCGTATAATGACTGTGGAAGACCTTGCTGTAGTTTTTCATACCAAACTTGGTTTCATTCTTATCTCCTCTATAACTAACAAAGCCAAGGGTGTTCTTGGATTCATTAAACGTTGGTCCAAGGAGTTTAATGACCCCTTTGTTACCAAACTCCTTTATACTTCTCTAGTGCGCCCCATACTAGAATATTGTTCATGTGTTTGGAGTCCTCAATATGGAATCCATCAAGTTCGTATTGAATCCATTAAGAAGCAATTCCTCCTCTTTGCCCTTCGTGGCTTAAACTGGGATCCCGATCGCCGTCTTCCACCGTACTCTGACAGGCTCTTACTCATTGATCTCCCTTCATTAAAAAAAAATAGAACTATCCTTGGTATTATTTATCTTCATAAATTAATTATCGGTGACATTAGCTCTCCTTTTCTATTATCTCGTCTTAACTTTCATGTTCCTCGTAGACTAACAAGAAATTATTATCCCTTATTTTTATCTAAGTGCACAACTGACTATGCGTTGCACAATCGATTCCGTGTACTGTGCTCAAATTACAACGAATTTTATCACGTTATCTCTTTACAAATCTCTCTCTTACACCTAAAATCTGCTCTTCTGTTCTATCTTCGGGAGAACCCCAATCATTGATTGGTTGACGTGGTTGCTGTCTTGGCAACACTGCTTCTTTTTGGTTGGTGTTTTCCTGAATTGCCCTTATCTTACTTTATTACTCTCTTTCTTTTGTCCTTTTGTCTATTCTGGTCTATTTTCATTCTATTTTCAACAATCTTTGTATTTCTTTTTCGCCTTTTTTCCTGGTCTGATTGGGTTTTTTGCCTGGGTTTTCCCCAATCCTGTGCAACAAATGTGGGACCATAAAAATTGATTGTATTTAATACCCCAGAAGGCTTAAATGTAATTCAATTTTAATCTTACTTGTACATTTTAATTTAATTAATTTCTAAATTTTAATTTAATTTATATAATAATTATATTTATCTTTTGTAATCCTTTAATCGACTGCAATTAGTCGATTTATTAATAAATAAATAAATAAATAAAATCAGATCTAATCCAATGCTTTATATGGAAAGCAGCCTAATGATTGATGCAAAGATAATCGCAAGGAACATAAAATGGCCGAAATATGCTTGTCCCACTCGGTCTGATCCATACGGTCCTAACAAATCAATATATAACCTCAGGATAGGTCGACAAGTTGGAGTTTGTGAGCCCATCGGCGGTGGAAGAACAGAATTGGTTTCCTTACAGGTGTCACAATTTCGAATGTAATCAAGTAAGTCGCTCAGGGACCCATAATTTCCATGAGTTTTGTTCCTGTGTTTCATCTCCAGTAGAATGTTCTGTTCTGATGTAAATAAAGTGCTGAGAAAATTTAATATCAGGAAATTTTGACTAATTCTGCGTAAATTTCTCGATAAGTGGTTTATATTCTGAATCAAAGAAATCTTTAGAATCCAAATCAATAATTGGGTTAATTTCCAATTCTGCGAGCTTATCCTCACACATTCTCGACAATGCATCGGGAACAATATGGTCTTTTCCTTTCCTATGAGAAATTGAAAACTTATACAGCTGTAATCGGAAAATCCATCTAGCGATCCTACCAGAAGCATTTTGTTGGCGCATAAGCCATAGCAGACTGGAGTGATCAGTAACAACTTCAAATTCCTGCAGCTCTAAATAGCATCTAAACTTTTCAATAGCTGAAATGACTGCTAAACACTCACGTTCGGTTACACTATAATTTTGCTGTGCACGACTTAATTTTTTTGACATGAGTGTAATTGGCATTTCATTATCATCATGCGATAGTTGAACCAAGACGGCTCCTATTCCAAAATTACTAGCATCACAATTTTGTCTGAAAGTCTGGATTCTTTTCCTTGGTGTTGGCCAATTTAGAGTACACTCAATTTTCGCAGGATCTGTGCAGAAACCTCCACTACCGATTACATATCCTAAATAGTTTACACTATTTACACAAAAATGGCTTTTCTCAATGTTCAGAGTTACTTTGGTACAAGGTGTGAGGAAAAAGTTTCTGAGACGACGCATACATCATCTAGATATCCAAACACACAGTGATGATGATCAGGGGGGATTAGATCATCCATAGGACGACATATGCTGCGTTGCAAAGGCCGAAAATCATAACTTTGAATTGATACAAAGGCCTGCCAGGCACTGTAAATGCGGTTATTGGCGTTGAGTCTTTCGATAGCTCAATTTGCCAATATGTATCCATCAGATCAAATTTTGATATAATGTTAGCCTTTGGCATTCTTGAGAAAATACCGTCTATGCTGGGCAAAGGATAAGCATCTTTCTTTGTTGCCTCATTTAACTTGCGTGCATCTAAACAAAGACGCACCTTGTTGGGTTTCATAAACAGACGCATTGGCGAACTCCAGGCACTGGACGAAGGCTCAATAATATCTAATTCTAACATACGATCTATCTCGGCGTACAATAGTTTCTCAACTGCAGGATTGACGGGATAAAATCGTTGCTTTACTGGGGGAGCGACTCCAATATCAATGTGATGTTGAATTATGGGGTTCTACCTAATCCGTCAAGACAGTTAGGGAATAAATTTTTAACTACTTCTAGTTGTTGTTGTTGAACAGGAGTTAAAAGATACAAATTAATTTCTTCAATTGCAGGACCGTTTTCTATTTCTCTCGTAGGCGATTCTATCGAACTTATCACATAATGAGCTAAAGCGAAAATCTTCCAGAAATCTACACCTAAAATCAGTCTCTGTCTAATAGATGGGATAATACACACCTGAATGGATTTTTCCATTTCTTTGTAAATCATACTAACTGTAAGTACACCTATAACCTCATGAACTTTTCCATCCGCAGTGCTCACATGAGATTTAATTGATTTAAATTTTGCCAAATTTGAAAAGTTTTCTAATGCTAATGTAGACCTAATGCAACTGACGCTTGCACCGGTGTCTAATAGACCATGTTCAGAAAAGTTTAAAAGGACACTTCTGCATAACAACAAAGATCATTGTTATTTTTAAATATTGCTGAAATTAATGCCTTACTGCATTGCTTCATAAGCATTTAGAACGCCACATCCGTAACAAAATATACGGTGCTGGGCTAAATAATTTTCCCAGACGTGTCCCTTGACATCGTAGTTCCAGCAAGTTACATTAGTATTACAAATGGCAGCGACATCACTTTCGTTACTAACCTCTATTGTTTGATCTACATCATCTTCTTTCTCTTCTATAGCGTATACTTGACGACGAGTTGCCTATGGTTTTGGTCTAAGAAATTCTTCTGCACGATTGCTAAGTTCTCTAACTAAATTTTCATGCATCTGTACATACCTTCGTAGTTGTCCTACTGTGTGTACAGGCTGATATAGCAATTTGTGTCGCGCTTTTGGAAGCAGATTATTTTTTAGAATCTCAATCAATTCTTCCTGATCTATACGAATAGAAGACTTATCAATTATTGAGACCACAGCATCATAAAAATCCGAGAAACTTTCTGTTTACGAGAACGTATTTGTTCTTTGCTAGCAAACTCTGATCGGTAATTGCGGTATTGGTGCCGTAATGCAAGAGTAAAATCGTCCCAAGTGATGCGACTCACTTGCTTATGATAACACCAAAACCAATCTCGAGCTCTTCCGACAAAACAAAATATGTAAATATGTACATGGATATCTCCCTCTAAAGTTTCATTCGTAAGTACCTTCACTCGATACATAAATTAGTCTACACCTAACCCTTCAGCTGAGCCATCAAAGTGCAAGTTCCATTTCTGCATTACTTCTGCAATTTTACTCGACTGTACGGATTTACGACTTGCAGTGGAAATTGGATCAGACATAGCTTGAGACCCATTAACTGAGTTTCTAGGGCTTACATGTAAAGCCGATATCAAGCGTGAAACAGTTTGTTCAATCATATCCTGTATCATTGAATAATCTACCGATACTCATTCTACAGGACGAGGGTTATTATTAGGGCGGTAAGAACGACCTCTTCTTCTTGGGTTTAAACCCCGCGAAGGAACAACAGATGGTTTAGTACCAATGCTGGCTTCTAACTCATTTAACTGAATATCACTCGCTTCTACTGAACGGCTCTCATGAGCTTCTCCTTGAGCAGAAACTCCTTCTAATGTGTTAGCTAATTTTCTAGTGATAGGACGACGGCTAGTACCTGGAACATTGGCATCAACCTGTTTTGCTCTGGGTGAACAATTACCTATTACTAATTTTAAATTATTTGTGTCTGTTAGATTGACACATTCGGGACAATTATTATGTGCTTGTAACCAATCCTCAAGACAATTTTTATTGAAAATATGCTTACAGGCTGTTATATAGCATGACTGAGTATTGGTCATTATCTGACAACAAACACTACAATTCTTCTCAGCGGCATCCACTGAGGCGGATATATTTTGGGGGTTATGTTCAATAGGCATTATTAACATATAAAGTTTCCTGTGTAATTCACATTTCTTTTGGGTAACATGATAAAATAAAAATCGTTATTTGTTTTCATCTTTGACAGTACTCGAATATAAAAAGTAAGAAAAAATTTTGGGTTATTGCGACTACAAATAGAGAAGCTGACAATTGTCATATATACTCATTTAAACACATTCCTGTTGCTCTGTAGCGATACACTAAAACTGTATGATACATCTACTCCAGAGTCAACAAGACTTCATTTGCATCGAATACATCTAACATTCATCCACTAATCATACCTACAAAGGATATGAAATCAATTCTAAATCTACCAAAATTTAATCAATGATCAAAACAAAAAAATTTCGCACGCATAATCGGCAGGGTATTCAGTCTCAGCTAAATACGCAATATTATTATGCAGTAGTATTGTAAGGTTTCACGATCATAATTAGAATAAATAATAAAATAGATATAGAAAACAAGCGAGCACTAACTTTGGAGAGCAGTGGAGTAAGTTGAGTGTCTAGAAGGATCTCTCCTATGATTTAACTATTATTTAACATATGTATATATCGGCAAGGTTATCGATCTTAGCCAAATACCAAGTTCCAAGACACATACATTGAATTAACTAATCTCACACAGCCAAGGTATAATGTTTTTTCCATAAAACTCATAGCATACATTTTCAATGTAAGTAAAACAATGCTACTCCTAAGTTGGGGATGTGCGACGACTAATTTAGAAAGGTATCTTACTAACATTAGTGGTTTCTAATGCTATCAATAGTCTTTCCAAATGTAGCTGTGCCCCAAAAAACTTTTGTAACCCTGCCTCAAGTTGGTCGCCAGAAACTTATTTAGCAAACCAGCGCTAGTATTAACAAAAAATTTATGCAGTAAAATGTAACTAAATGTAGATGCCCTCGTGTAGGAGTCAGACACTTATGTAATCAGGCCCCACGTTTGGGAGTCAGACACTTAGTTAACATTCACCCAAACAAGATTATTGCTCAAAGATTATTCATCTTTGAGTGTGAATACCGGGAGTCGACGGTGTCACAGCGGGGATGGGGACCCTTTAATTCCCTAGCTCTTTCGGGGTGGGGTGGGCTTGCTGTGTCCTGTAGAACTATTAGCACATAATGTTTTATTTTTATAGAGTCCCTACTGAAACTAACATGGAAGCTAAACTTCCTAACAACGAAAATCTCAAAAGATCCAAAAATTGGAACAAACGCAAAATTATTAAAAATTCGTTTATAAAATTGAGGGCTGCTTTATATACCCAGACTGTCAAAAATGAATTTGGAGGATGTTAGCTAGTATTCAATCCTCGCGGTCTTTACCCACCCAACCATGAATCTCATATGCGATTATTTTTATAGAGATTCCCTAAACCTTTATATTATTATGTACCCATGTCAACAGGAAAGAAAACTTTTACTTCATCATCTCAAACTAATAACAATATTTATGGAATAATAATTTGACCCTAATATATACTCCATTGCGTTATTTAATGTGATCTTCCTAACTTATATATATTTTATATATTTTTGTTTTTGTGTTGTTTTTTTCTAGTTACAGAAAATTTTTACTTTATAATTAACATTTTAGTTATTTGTTTTTTTTTCTCTTTTAATCTACCACCATTATTATTTATAATCTAACGAAATCTAACTATTACAAAAAGAAATCCATATTTCCTTATAATTCATTTTAACTCCACAAATTCAATTAACTTTTTTTCTTTCCATAAAAAAATTGATTAATTGATATTAATAAAAAAAAAAAAAAAATTTCTTAAATAATTAAAATACTAAGGTGGATTTATTTTTATGGCAGGGGGTTAGGTTAAGATACCCTATATAGAAATTTTGAATAAGTATAAAAATTACAATTTTTTTATTTTTCGGGAAATATTATATTCCCCACATACTTTTTTGTCGAATCTATAGGATGTATTAAGAATCTCTTTCCTAAGATCAGCCTTGAGCATCCAGATTAGAACTGGGATCCACGTTGCACGTGGCCGCAAAACAATATTTATTTTTAATTTGAATTGTGTGTTTTTTTATATTTTAGCACTAATATTAATAATATTATTAATATTTTAACACACTTTTACAAGTTTTAAGTAATTTTATTATTTAACGTGGTGACAGACCGTCAGCCCACGGTGCAGCAGCTCCGCCGTCTTTTGCAATGTGAAATGGAACGAACTTTTCAGTAGCTTTACAAGCTTATATACCACAAAAAGCTTTTTCTAACATATGCTCAATTATGGCGATGATTTGTCGCATACGTATGCATCGCTTTGCTCGCGATATTCAGCTAAGCAGCAGCTTGCGCAAGCTCGCTCAATCTCTTTTCTGCATTAAGCTTTAGAATAAAGATCTCAAGAATTAAAGCGCAGGCGACAAGTTTTTCGCAAACGGCTTGCGCTGTAAATACCTATGTATTTCTTATTTATGGTTCTGCAACCATTACAAAGGTAGGCCCTTAAACAATCGCAATGTGAACTATAATTTTGAAATTTAGAAATAATTAAATGCAACTTATTAGCCTGACACCAATGATGCATGGAGTTACAGACATCTCCAGACAAATATAGTTAGAATGTTCGTTGTAAGAAAAAATAAGTTTCACATCATCACCATACATAAGGATGCGTGAGTGGGATAAAATAGATGGCAGGTCTTTAATAAATAATTTGAAAAATAATGGACAAAGTACATTGCGGATCTCAACAGAACTCTTTGGGTCCTGTTTTTTAAATAAGAGGAAATCCAAGTAAGAAGAGTGGGGGAATCCAATTCGATCTAGCTTGAAAGATCTTGATTTACAGATTCAAATGCTTTACTGAAATCAGTATAATTGACATCTGTTTGCATTCTACTTAGGAATGCATCATTCACCGAATTGGGATAATATTCGATTCCTTCCAAAGACATGGAAAAACAGCGGAATCAAGAGATAAGTTAAAAAGTTTGAGTAGGGGGAGATGTAAAGAACTCCAGCTTTTTCTGAGTATGCAACTTGGAATATTGTCGGGCCGAGGAGAATATGAAGATTTTAAAGTTTTCATTGCTGTAACTAGATCGTTATCAGTAATGATAGGAGTAAATAAAGATTAAGTGAAAGAAATAGTATATGGGTAAGCGATATTGTTAATGGAAGAATTGTAAGTAAATTGAAAGAAATTTGCAAAAGGTTAGCACTAGTTAAGTCGTCAATGGATCCCTCATTCTTCAGAAAAATGTAGGAGCCATAGACGAGCTGTTGCGCTTAGAATTTACAAATTTATAAAACAGTTTAGGATCCCGCTCAAACTGATTCCTGCAGCGCATAAGATACTCATTATAGCATTGAGAGTTAAAGAGAAGGAAGTTAGATTTAGCAATAGATTATTTAGAAATGTCAAGATTAGATCCAGAGAGTTTAAATTTTTTAAATAGTTTAGTTTTAATATCTTTTAAATTTGAAAGTCTACGTGTGAGGAGGCCAAGGAGGCTTGGATGAAACAGGCAATACAACACTACTTGGAATGCAGATATCAAGAATTCGGCTAATAGTGTCATAGAAGTTTGTTAGAGCAAAATTTATATCAACCGAATTGTGTAGAAAAGATCATTCAGTTGAAGAAAGAAGTTGATTTAGCAAGGAAAAATTTCCCTTGCGGAAACAAGGGCGGGTTTTACTAACAGGTTTGGTTTAGTCGACGTGGCAATTGATAGAGAACAGCAACTATTTCCAAATTAGGAGGGGAAACGGATAAAGTAATTGACTCGGACCGAAGGGAAGAATTAACTGCAATGAGTACCACACCACCACGACGAGTTATTCTATCTTTCCTGTAGAATGTAAAGGTTGTAGAAAAAATTTCAGAATTTGAAATTGAGGAATTAAGCCATGTCTCAGAAAAAGCAATAATTTGAGACTCGTAGGAAGAACTTTGAAAAATACATTTTTAAGTTTAGTCACTAGACCTCTAACATTCTGATAACTGATATGTAGTAAATCTGAAGATCGATCTAGTTTTTTTGAGTATTATTACTAATGGTTGCTTGCACTAAATTGAAGACTGACAAACACAGGACGAGTGCGTTTTTTTATAATGAACTCATGACTAATTATTTGTTGAGGCTAGAAATTTGGATCACAATTAAGTGAGAATGTGTCTGATGGAACGTTAATTTTGAAGGAGGCTATTTCCTTAGGTTCAGAGAAATTAAATTTAGATACTGATACATTGCTTGAAGATTTGTAGTATCATGTAGTATCAGCTGAAAGTCTAGATAGGAAAATTGGCTTACGCGGTGCAGCAACAATAAGCAAAGGAGTCGGGGAGGGTCAGAACCCTGAACAGTTACCGAAGCTGGAAGCACAGTTATGGGTGCAGTACCAGGATGGGCTGTAATTTAGGCAGTTGCCGGAGATGAAGTTGCAGACACCGCCTGAAGTGGAACTGCAATGACAGCCGGAGCTGGAGGGACAGCTGGACTTGTAACTCGTGTTGGTGCACTATTCTCAGGAGAAGATGGTTGGACATAAAAAACAGCAAGTAGATTCGTTTTTAAAGAATTATCGAACCGGAGATAATTCTAAACTACGAGGAGTTGATAAATTTTCTGAAGTGGGAATTGCCATTGCAGAGGAAGATGGAAGAGGAACATTTAAAAATTGATCCTCTAACCGACGGATAGGTGGGGATTCGAAATTAAACTCACTAAGCATCTCAATGCTCGAGTCAAAGTCACTTGACTAAAGCTTCGACATTTTATGGAACTTAAAAAATTGACCTCTCACAGAATTATACAATTTGGAGAAATTCAACTGCAAGTCATTGCACCTCGGACAAGACTATTTTAGACCTCCACAACCTTTTATGGACTTGTCGCGCCGGGCCATACGTGCAATTCAACTTGCAGCAAGACATTTTATTAGTATTCAATATTAGTAAGAAAAAAGATGCTAAAAGTCTCCTACAGGGAATTGTTATGTTAGTATGAAGAGCACGCAAATTGAGAGAACAAAGAAATAACTGAAATTACACAAACAATGTTTGAGCAATGCGCAAAGCATCGACAAAAATTTGAGCGGGCGAGCGGCGCACAAGCGAACAACCGCACAAAAGGAAGATAAGTAAAGGTATTGCTAATAGGTATTGCTAATAGTTTTGAGAATCTGCATTATAATTATTAATTAGTTTCCCCACAGCAATGGCTTGAAGCGCGATACAATGACGCATCTGCTCCATCTACTATGGATCCTCGGTTCGATCACACTGGGGCACACGGTCACATTGTTTATTATGTATGTACATGTGTACAAATCAATATATGACCTCTGGAAAGGTCTACAAGTTGGAGTTTGTAAGCCCATCGGAGGTCGGAGAACTTAACTTAACTTTGTTTCCTTACAGGTGTCACAATTTCAAATGTAATCACGTACATCCAACAATGTAAAACCAGGCCAGAAAAGATTTCTACGTAATTTCTCGAAAGCTTTTTATTATTAATTTTTAAAAATAATAAGTAAGATTAATTACAAAATAATTGTTTTTATGGTCCAACATTTATTGCACAGGATTGGGTAAAACCCAGGGAATTGCTTCTGAATGGATTCAATACGAACTTGATGGATTCCATATTGAGGACTCCAAGCACATGAACAATATTCTAGTATGGGGCGCACTAGAGAAGTATAAAGGAGTTTGGTATCAAAGGGGTCATTAAACTCCTTGGACCAACGTTTAATGAATCCAAGAGCACCCTTGGCTTTGTTAGTTATAGAGGAGATATGCAGAATGAAACTAAGTTTGGCATCAAAAAGTACACCAATATCTTCCACAGTCGTTATACGTTAAAAGGGTACATTGTCAAGCGTATACGTGACTAAGTGTGGAGTAATTCGACTAAAATTCATAAACAAGCATTTAGAAATATTTAAATGCAACTTATTAGCCTGACACCGAAGATGCATGGAGTTACAGTCATCTTGCAGACAAATATATTTAGAAGGATCGTTGTAAGAAAGAATAAGTTTCACATCATCAGCATACATAAGGATGCGTGAGTAGGACAAAGTAGATTGTAGGTCATTAATAAATAATGTGAAAATAATGGACCAAGATGACTACCTTGCGGCACACCCAAAGTAACAAATACGGGTTTAGAAATTTCGGGGGAATCCAATTCGATCTAGCTTGAAGATTAAAAGATCATGATTTACAGATTCAAATGCTTTACTGCAATCAGTATAAATGACATCTGTTTGCATTCTACTTAGGAATGCATCATTCACCAATGATGTGAATTCAAGCAGATTAGTCGTGGTAAACCGACACTTAATAAAGCCATGTTGAAAAGGGGAAATTATCGATTTACAGAGGTGCTGCAAAGTTGATGTTACAATTTATTCGCATAATTTTGGTATTGCAGACTACTTTGCAATTCCTCAGTAATTCTATACATCGTATTTAGCTCCCTTTTTGTGAATTGGGATAATACATGATTCATTCCAAAGACGTGGAAATACAGCGGACTCAAGAGATAAGTTAAAAAGTTTGAGTAGGGGAAGATGTAAAGAGCTCCAGCATTCTCTGAGTACTCAACTTGGGATATTGTCGGGCCCAGGAGAATATGAAGATTTTAAAGTGTTCATTGATGAAACTAAATCGTTATCAGTAATGATTGGAGCAAATAAAGAGTTAGAGGAAGAAATATGATAAGGGTATAAGCGATATTCTTTATGGAAGAAGTGTAAGTGGATTGAAAGAAATTTGCAAAAAGGTTAGCACTAGTAAAGTCGTCAATGGATCCCTCATTCTTCAGAAAAAATGTAGGAGGCATAGACGAGCTGTTGCGTTTAGAATTTACAAATTTATAAAACAGTTTAGGATCCCGCTCAAACTGATTCCTGCAGCGCATAAGATACTCATTATAGCATTGAGAGTTAAGGAGAAGGAAGTTAGATTTAGCAATAAAATATTTAGAAAAATCAATATTAGATCCAGAGAGTTTAAATTTTTAAATAGTTTAGTTTAGTTTCATTATAGCATTGAGAGTTAAGGAAGTTAGATTTAGCAATAAAATATTTAGAAAAATCAATCAATCAATAGATCCAGAGAGCTTAAATTTTTTAAATAGCTTAGTTTTAATATTTTTTAAATTTGAAAGTCGACGTGTAAACCAGGGAGGCTTGGATGAAACAGGCAATACAACACTACTTGGAATGCAGATATCAAGAATGAGCTAATAGTGTCATAGAAGTTGGTTAGAGCATAATTTATATCAACCAAATTGTATAGAGTAAACCAATCAGCTGAGGAAAGAAGTTGGTTTTACTGACAGGTTTAGATAGTAGTTTAGTCGACGTGGCAATTGATAGAGATATTTCTACGGAAGGATGAAAGGAGTCTTCAGGAAATACTAATTGACAAGATCTTGACACACTGGTAGAAGTGCAATCGTTGACAAAAATAAGATCAAGCATTCTGTCAAGATTATTAGGAATCGAGTTTATTTAGGTCTATAAGGTCATACAAGGAATCTAAAAAGTCATTTTGTGCAGAAGGCACAAGATAATTAGATTTACTAAAGAGAGACCACTGAATATTGGGCAAATTGATATATCCTAAAACGACAAACCTGTCTTTATCACGTACGAGTGTTGATATATATTTAATAAGGCTTAAATGCTGGATATACGATACCTTACGATACCTTAACGGCAACTATTTCCACATCAGGAGGGGAAACGGATAAACTAATTGACTCGAACCGTAGGGAAGAGTACCCCACCACTACTATGAGTTATTCTATCTTTTCTGTAGGATGTAAAGGCTGTAGAAAAAATTTCACAATTTGAAATTGAGGAATTAAGCCATGTCTCAGAAAAAGCAATAATTTGAGACTTGAAGGAAGAACTTAGTAAAAATACATTTTTAAGTTTAGATACTAGACGTCTAACATTCTGATAACTGATATGTAGTAAATCTGAAGATTGATCTAGTTTTTGGAGGATTATTTCTAATGGTTGCTTGCGAAAGAGAGCCACTGGCTTGAAGACCGACAGGCACCGGACGAGTGCCTTTTTTTATAATGAACTCATGACTAATTATTTGTGGAGGCTAGAAATTTGGATCACAATTAAGTGAGAATGTGTCTGATGGAACGTTAATTTTGAAGGAGGCTATTTCCCTAGGTTCAGAGAAATTAAATTTATATACTGATACATTGCTTGAAGATTTGCTGGCAATATAGGCAGCAATAGCTTCACATGTAGTATCAGCTGAAAGTCTAGACAGGAAAATTCGCTTGCGCGGTGCAACAACAGTAAGCAAAGGAGTCGGGGCAGGGTCAGAACCCTGAACAGTTACCGAAGTTGGAAGCACAGTTATGGAGAAGTGGAGCTGCCACGGCAGCCGGAGCTGGAGGGACAGCTGGACTTGTAACTCGTGCTGAGAAAAATCGAATCGGAGATAATTTTAAACGGCGCGGAGTTGATAAATTTTCTGAAGGGGGAATAGCCATTGCAGAGGAAGATGGAAGAGGAACATTTAAAAATTTATCCTCTAACCGACGAATAGGTGGGAATTCGAAATTAAACTCATTAAGCATCTCAATGCTCGAGTCAAAATCACTCGACAAAAGCTTGGACATTTTATGCAAGTTAAGAAATTGACCTCTCACAGAATTATACATTTTGGAGAAATTCAATTGCAAGTCATTGCACCTCGGACAAGACCATTTCAGGCCTCCACAGCTTTTTTGGAATTGTCTTTTTCCAACTTGTCAATATCTCGCCCAGTTAGAACTGCACATTTGCCATGCATCATGGTGTCACACAACCAGCAGTTAACAAACCTTGGTTGGTCACCATCACGCGCTGGACCATACGTGAAATTCAACTTACAGAAAGACATTTTATTAGTATACAATATTAGTAAACAGAAAAAAAGATGCTAAAAGTTTCCTACTGGGTATTATTATGATTAGTACGAGGAGCGCGCAAATTGAGAGCGAAAAGAAATAGCTGTTAGTTGCAATAAATAACACAAACAATTCATGAGCAATGCGAAAAGCAACAAAAATTTGAGCGGACGAGCGGCGCATAAACGAACGACCGCACAAAAGGAAGATAGGTAAAGGTATTATTAATAGAATAATTAAAGCTTTTGATAAAATTGCACAGCTGATGACTATGTGTGCAACAATGTGATACTGGCTTACCAATAAGGTTAATTTCCAAGTTAAATTTAAAAGAAAAATCACTCAATATAACACAAAACTAATTTTATTACGGAGCACTAAAAAAACTCGACTGTTCAATTTGATAGAAATCTCCCTCTTGATTAAAAGAAGTCTCACTTTTAGAAGATCCTATCATTCCTGATCAGTTAGTACTACTCCGTAAAGATATACAAAAAAATATTAGGAAAGCGTACACATTACGTACAAATTAGGTCAGGAAGATTTTAGACGACACTTTACTCTGAGCAAATTCTCGCAGAACTTTAAATCAAAATTAGCACCACAGTTTTTGAAGAGTCGGGTAGCAAGAAAACTTGGCAACTGTTTTCATGTTTCAGAGAACTTAACATATGTATTTACACCGCAAACCGTTTGCGACAAACTTGTCGCCTGCGCTGTAATTGTTGAGAGTTTTATACAAAGCGTAGAGCAGAAAAGAGATCGACAACGCAATGCAATAAAGCTGCGTTCACGCATAAAGCTTATAAGCGAGCTTGCGCGTTAATTGCTGAAAGCTTTATTCTAAGCTTAACGGAGAAAAGGGATCGACAACGCAATGTTGTAAAGCTGCGTTCACCTATAAAGCTTAATATCGCGAGCATATCAGCAAAGCGATGCATAAGCATGCGACAAATCGTCGCTACAATTGACCATGTGTTAGAAAAAGCTTTTTGTGGTATATAAGCTTGTAAAGCTACTCAAAATTTATTTTTTTTATTTGCAAAAGCCGAGTTGCGATTGATCTCTCGTTGAGTGCAGACGTCCCTTTCAAGCTAGCGGAAGAAATCGTAGCGAAGTAACGGAACCTAACTCGAGTTAGTGCAGTGCTGATCGCTGATTGGGCAATATAATCGTACGTGTGCAAGCTCACCAAAACATTCAAACACGCGCCAAGCTGTCGCGTGTTTTTCTCAGTAATCGCGTTTGTCGGAACGCGCACTCAAAACAAAATAACAACTGCAGGCTGGTGTTGTCGCTTCTTGCGACTACCAGCAAAGAGTATGAAGCTATTATAGAGACGGCGTTTCGCTCCCATACATGTTTGATTCGAACACACGCACCGAAGATCGGCGCGTTCGTTCATACATCCGCAAAAAGAGAGCGTTTCCCACCAAAAACCAATTGGATTTGCATGTTTTCGTTACTTTTTCTTTGTGGTTGTTGGCCGAGCCCATCTCCGGTATTTTCACTCAATGCATGTGTTCGAATCAAACATGTATGGGAGCGAAACGCCTCATCTATAATAGCTTCATACTCTTTGCTGCTGAGGAGCTACTTGGATGATACTAACAAAAGTATCATACATTCCAGCCCACAGATGAGAGGGCCTACCGTGTTGTTATCAAGGGGCTGCACCACTCGACAGACAAAAAAATGCATTAGCGACGCCCTAAAAGATCTAGGGCATAATGTCAGGGACTGCCAAAAAAAAAAAATAAATAAAATACTGAGTATCTACAAGAGCAAACAAAAATTATATTAAAAATAAATACCAAAAAAATAAAGAGTTTAGAATATGATAGGCTAGTTTTTTTCTTTGCACATTTTGTTTACACCCCTACCATAAAAATGTATCCACACTATTATGTTAGATCGGAATTTTATTTCTTAAATTTGTTCCAATTATTTAAGAAAACAAATTAATTTAAATTAATCAAACTTTTTTATGGAAAGTAAAAAACGTTAAATGAATTAAAATTAATTATAAGGATATCTTTTTTGTAATAGTTAGATTTCGATATATTATAAATAATAAGAGTGGTAGATTAAAAGAAAACAAAATATAAATAATTAAAATGTTAATTATAAATTAAAAATTTTCGGGTAAATAAAAAATAAAAACATACACAAAAAAATACATTGGAGGATGACATTGAATAACTCAATGGAGTATATATTGGGGTCATTTGTTAAATTAAATAAATATTGTTATTAGTTTAAGATGATGAAGTAAACGTTTTCTTTCCTGTTGACATGGGTACATAATAATATAAAGGTTTAGGGAATCTACAGTTGGGTGGGTAAAGACCGCAAGGATCGAATACTACCTAAGATCCTCCAAATTCACTTTTGACAGTCTGGGTATATAAAGCAGCCGTCAATTTGTTTACCGAATTTTTCATAAGTTTCCGTTTTTTTCCAATTTTGGATCTTCAGATATTTTCATTGTTTGGAAGTTTAACTTCCATTTTAGTTTCAGTAGGGTCTCTATAGAAATAAAACTTTATGAGCAAAGAGTTCTATAGGACCCAGCAAACCCACCCCACCCCGAAAGAGCTAGGGAATCAAAGGGTCCCGATCCCCGCTGTGACACCGTCGACTCCCGGTATTCACACTCAAAGATGGATAATATTTAAGCAATAATCTTGTGACCTTGCGTTTCCCGTTCAGTGTCCTTGCGTAGATATCCTGGTGATGTCTTCAAATTAATCTGGACGTATCCTGGGTGGATCCTTGTTTTAACCTTGCCCTTACCGATTGACACTTTTCTTACTTGACAAATTCGCACTGGATTGTATTCACGGACTTTCACTGGGCACTTTCTGACCCCTTCTTGTGTTGCACTCGCCCTTTTATAGAATGGTATAGTGGCGTGACAGAGTTCTAGAGCTTTCGCTGGTGAAACAACGGTATAATGGCGTGATCTCTCGGCGACTTACTGGCACCACCGCCTCTCCGCCGTGGGCGTGAACGAGAAATCTGTCTTGATCTTGCCTCTCATTCTCTCTCTAACGGAGCCTCTCTCTCTCTTTGTCTGTTGGGTCGTTCCATCTTACTTATAAGTGTAATCCGTAGCATAGATGACTACCTGTGTAGGAGAGGAAAGGTCCTGAATTCACCGCAGTCCATGGGCGGGTTGTGTATTCTTAGGAGGTGTTCTTATAACTCCTCACAATATTAACTCGATAATTAAAATAAATAGCAAGATATGCACATTTATATTCATATAAGAGCAAGTGATTCTGCCAAAGGTCTAGTTTATGAACTCGTAAAAAACCATAAGTCGGGAATACTAATACTAACATACGTGAAAATACAAATCATATTGAAAGATTAAAGTCCAATTTAAAGATTCTTGCAGTCGTAAAATAATTACAGTAAACTGTGAAAGAAATTAAATATAGTGCGTAGTTTCTTAATCTGGGAATTGTTCTCTATACCGCCTATCCTTCTGTATGCGAGTTATTGCGAACCTAACGGATTTCTCTATTCAGCGTGGCCTTTGTGCAAAAATTGCATTCGAGAAATGAACAAAATGTCGAAGCCAAGGAACCGCACGGCCCGCCTTAATTGCACGGAAAGATCATTTGCAAATATGGTGCAATTTGCGACATAAATCTAACACATATTTTAATGTCTAATACATATAAGGCATATAAGAAGCACGTTATGAAAATTAATTATGATGGAGGCGATACCTTAACGGCAACTACAACTACAACAACCTTAGCAAGAGGGGAAACGGATAATTGAACTGACTCGAACCGAAGGGAAGAATTAACTGCAATAAGTACCCCACCACTACGTCGAGTCATTCTATTTTTTCTGTGGGATGTAAAGTTTGTAAAAAAAAATTTCAGAATTTGACATTGAGGAATTAAGCCATGACTCAGTAAAAGCAATAATTTCAGACTCGAAGGAAGAAAGGTGTGACTGATGGAAGTTAATATCTTTGGATATTTATTTTGAATTTTCGATAGAGCGGCGGTAGAGGTTTGATCGAGTTCGATTGACTGGCGGCAGATCGTCAATACAAAAGTGGCATTACAATGAACATTTTAGTCATGTCCGATGAATTTTTTAGATATGGATATTATTTAATGCGATGAATACTGCAAATAAATTTAAATAAAAATAAGCTGGAGTGGAATTAATGTTGAGAAACCTACGTGTAAAGAAGCTGCATCAGAATTAAATATTAACTCGATAATTAAAATAAATATGGAAAGTGAGCGAGATACGTACTTTGATATCGATTTAAGAGCAAGCGATTCTGTCAAAATTTATGAACTCTTAAAAAACTATAAGCCGGGTAATGCTAATTCGACATACGTGAAAATGCAAATCATATTGACCGACGAAACTCCGATTTAGAGTTATAGGTTCTTGCAGCTGGAAATGCGTTACACATATTTCGAGTGTATCTGTTAGGAAGGCACTTTAAGCTCATCAGTGACTACCGTACATTTACACAAACGATGGAGAAGGGAGATATATGTTCAAGGGTCGCTCGATAGATACTCTTGTTCCAAGATTTCGACTTTTCTTTTCGACTTCTTGCACCCACTTTAGTCTACGCATCGACAATACAATCACATCTTGGCAGTAACTGATAGTTTTTCAAAGTTTTGCTGGCTGTACCCAACGAAGACGTCTGCTGCTAAGGCGGTAATCTAGAGGCTGCATGCTCAAAGTAACATTTTTGGAAATCTATTTTAGATTTCAAGCAATACAGCGACTCCGGAATTTCGTTACCACGCGATGATGGACAAATCGATAGTCTGAACGCAATTATAATTGCTGTTTTATCTAAACTGTCTATTGAGGACCCGAGCAAGTAGTACAAGTTTGTTGACAAGATACAGCAAACATTATTGCCGACGTACGTTGGAACCAAGATGCGAATTGGAGCAGATGTTGAGCTGCAATAATTAATCCAAGACGAAATTATTCAGATGTTCAGTGACAAGAAACGACTCTTGCAAGGACGATTAATTTTTAGTTTATTTATCTGTAATAAAAGCCAAACAACTATAATAATAAATATATTGGGATTTGTCAATGTTTCAAACAGAATCGCATAGTAGCGCTACTGAATTCGGTGAATCTAATTAAAATGAAAAAGTTGCAAGCAAAAGCGCAACTAATGTCGCTAAAGCTATATTTGAATCGTTTAATTTGAGATATGGTCCAATGAAATGCTCATTACAGGGGAACAGAATATAAAAATTCGATTTAATTCAAATATTTAGAAAAAAAATAAGCGCAACCCTAGCATAATTTAGTTTAACATTAAGAGAATTCAACAATAATCATTCTTCTTATGAACAAGACGTGTTATAATTACTACATGCCGACCGTGAACAGAAGAACCAGCTAAAACTATCCAAATTGCAAACCTAAAGGAACTGAACTATTAACAAAGGATTCAACTACTCCTGGCAATCAAGGAATATGTCAATACCATATACAAGTGAAGTCTGCAGTTGCAAATGAAAGACATCGAATTTTTAAAAGGAAGCTTCAAATATAAAACACCATACATCGCAACTCACTCAGCGCAACTCACTCAGCGCAACTCACTTAGCGCAACTAAAAATAATTAATGAGACACATAATTAATGTACACATAAATCGTTCTCCTAAGCAACTGCCAAGGGCACGTTACGTCTGTCCCAACGACTGCCCCGGACCATACCGTGTGACATGCAAGTCCAATTGTGGAGTTTATTTATTTATTATTAAATCGACTGATTGCAGATTGAAGCATTACCAAAGATAAAAATAAACTATTATATAAAATAAATTACAAATAAGATTAAATTAATATTACATTCTGTGGGCATTAAATACAAACTTATTTTTTATGCTCCAACATTTTGTAATGGTTGCAGAATCATAAAGAAAGCTTATGAGCGAGCTTCTAAGCTTAACGCAGAAATGAGATCGACAACGTATGCGACAAATCGTCGCTACAATCGATCATGTGTTAGAAAAAAGCTTTTTGTGCTTTTTGCTTAAGCTTGTAAAGCTACTAAAATGTTATTTTTCATTACACATTTCATTAAACAAAAGACGGCGGAGCTTCTGCACCGTGGGCTGACGGGCTGTCACCACGTTAAATAATAAAAGTTAATTAAAACTTGTGAAAATATTAATAATATTATTAATATTAGTGCACTTAAAAAGAAAAACGAAAAATAAAAACAAAAAAATCAATTACAATTATTTTTAATTATTTTGATAAAAGAATATAAAAATAAATATTATTTTTCGCCCAAGTGAAAATTGACTTCCATTATCTAATCTGGATGCATCCAGCTTAAGGCTGATCTTAGGAGAGAAATTCCTAATAGCACCTAAAGATTCGACAAAAAGGTATGTGGAGAATATAATACTTCCCGAAAAACAAAAAAATTTAATTTTTTCTTTGTTTTAAATAACAACATCAGACGTATTTTTTTACCGCTCCGCCGAGTGATAAAAATACAGAGCAATTAACCGCAAATTAATTCGCGAAACGACGCTCAGGGTATGCATAAGTACTTGTGCTTGTGCTTCCCATCAAAAACTTATCAAATCCTCATCAAATAAATAAATAAAAGAGACACAATATAAAATCTTAGTGAAACAAATGCCAACGTGTAGGAGCATAATCTCTGAAAGAAATCAAAAAATGAGCCAAACTCGCGCTCGGCAGCAACAACAACAAGACGAACGTCGATTGTCGTCAATTCGGAATAACGCTTATTTCTCTATACGCGCTGACGTAGAGACAATACCAACAACAACTGCATCACTGCAAGTTAACATGGAGAGAGCATGCTCTCTGTAGCCAGCTTTATTATGCTCAAGCAGCATAACGGAAAGTGGATCGTGGAGTGCCCAGTGCCCGTCCCCCGACCCCTACAACCTAACTAATAAACTGCTGATCACAACAATGACCAGTACTATGCCCGCGCTAACTACTGTGTCTTCGTTGTCAACAACAACAACAACGACAACAACAACAGAAGTTTCACAGCGACCTACATATATCGTCAGCTGAATTTGAGAACCTCCCCCACTCCCTACCAAAAAATAAGCAAAACGGTAGTGGAACGCTAGTACAGACTGGGCTCGATCGTTATGTACAAATAAAACGAAAATTAAGCCCGCAAGCAATAAAGAAAATAAGCGCACCTAAAATAACGAAAACGTCTGAAAGCACTGAACTTAAAAAGGCATTGACGAACAATAGATTCGCAATCCTCAGTGACCAGAATGAAAATGAAAATGACGCTCAAATACCAAAGGCTAAGCCGCCGCCGATTTATGTGCGTCAGGTCAACTGTACAGAATTAGTCAAAAAAGCTAACGAACTCACTTGGAGATGGTAAATTCTACGTCAGCTCGATAAAAAGGGGTAACATTTACGAAACAAAAATTCAAGTAAATGACGAACAAAACTATCGATCTGCGTGCAAGTCTATTGAATATGAAAAAATGAACTATTACATCTATCAACTTAAAAGTAGCAAAGGTCTACAAGTTGTTATAAAAAGGATCCAGCCAACAGTTCCAGTCAAGGAGCTAAGAGATGGGGTTAAGGATAAGGGCTTTGAAGTCAAAATGGCTATGAATATAATAAATATAAATAAAATCCCTCAACCAATGTTCAAGGTAGAATTGACACCTGACATTATCCACGTAGGTAAAAATGAAGACCATCCAATCTACAAGCTCGCGTATCTACTGCATCGGAGAGTCACCGTTGAGGAACCGCATAAACGAAATGGCCCCGTCCAGTGCACAAATTGCCAAGAATACGGACATACAAGAATACGGACATACAAGCCACTGGAATAATGCAGCATCGGGCAGCGCAACAGAGGCCGGAAATTCCTACCCAAAATACCACTGACAATCCATCCAGCTTATCCAGTGGAATAGAATCAATTCTGGCTACATTAACAAATACAATGGTAGCAATACAACAAACGATGGAAATCATTCGTAACCAAAATCTCCTACTGGAGCTCCTAATCAAGAAATTAGATTAAATGGCTCCTTTAAATAATGTGAATGGCATTTCACAGCACAAAAAACGAATTATTGCAGTTTCTTGATCACTATAACATCGACGCTATGCTTATATCAGAAACTCACCTAATAAGCAAAAATTATTTTCACATTAAGGGATATAGTTTTCATGCGACGAATCATCCCGATGGCAAGGCTCATGGAGGCACTGGTATTCTAATTAAATGTCGCATCAAGCATTACCTGTTGCCATCATTTGCAACAACTTATCTACAGGCAACATCAATTCGTATCGAAGCTCAAACGTAGCCGCAGTATACTGCCCACCTCGGTTCTCCATATCCGAATCAGAATTTGTAAAATTCTTCAAGCTGTTAGGTGACCGGTTTATAGCAGCTGGCGACTACAATGCCAAACACAGCCACTGGGAATCTAGGCTCAGTAACCCGAAAGGAAACAACTTTATAATGCCATAATCACACCACGAAATAAACTTTACTTTATTTTCCCGGGAATGTCCACATATTGGCCCACAGATCCAAAAAAGCAGCCCGACTTAATTGATTTTGCTGTTACGAGAAGAGTGCCGCAAGATCAGGTTAATGTGGAGCACTTAACAGATCAATCATCTGATCACTCGATGAACGACCACATTTCCTCACTTCTAACAAAACCGATTGGCTGAAGTATAGGAAATACATAAGTTCTCACATTGAAGACTGCCCAAACATTGGCGGTAAAGATGACATAGATAGATCAATTGAAACACTGACGTCTGTAATGTCTCTGGCTGCAAAACACTCCACTCCAATAATAGCAGCTAATAAACACTTTATAACAGTAATCGGGCTCCCAGACTTATTGAAGGGCTACTACGCGACAAGAGAAGGCTTCGGAGAGAATGGAAAGCCCATAGATCCACTGCCTCAAAGGAGCGGTTAAAAATACCAACCATTTACTACGGAAAGCCTTAGAAGATGAACGAAGCTTACAGCAAAGACACTACATAAAGCAACTGGCCCCAAAACAACAAACGATTTCCATTGAGACTGATTCACCATTGCGTACCCCAACAGGAGAGTGGACTCGGAGCAACGAAGAAAAGGTAAATATATTTGCCAACCACTTAGAAAATGTCTTCAAACCACATCCAGCAACAAACGGCTTTTTGCTCCCAACAATCAATAATCTTGAAGCCACTATGCCCATCACATTCCGAGCAGAAGACGTTACAGCGATCATAAAGGACCAAGTCAGAAATAAAAAAAAAGGCACCGGGTCACGATCTCATCTCCCTAAAATGATCATAGAATTGCCGAGCTGTGCAGTATATTTTCTCACCATAATATTCAACCAAATGATGAAATGGGGTTATTATCCCCAACAATGGAAAAAATCAATCATAACAATGATCCATAAAGCAGGAAAGGACAAGTCCGAGCCTTCATCATACAGACCTATCAGTCTCCTCCCGTGCGTATCAAAGATATTTGAAAAACTGCTCCTGAATCGCATCAAGCAACATTTACACATAAACAGTGCTGTCCCACTGCACCAATTTGGATTCCGCATAACATGGAACTATTGAACAAGTAAACCGGATAACTTCTGAGATACGCAATACATTTGAACGGTGAGAGCATTGCTTCGCTGCTTTCCTGGATGTCGCCCAAGCTTTCGATCGCGTTTGGCTAAATGGCTTGATTCATAAAATCGACATGTTACTCCCACAAAACATCCATAAAATATTGGAGTCATACCTTTTGCAAAGAAGTTTCGCAGTAAGGTGCAAAGATTTCATCTCTGAATATTATCCAATTGAGGCTGGTGTACCTCAGGGTAGCGTACTTGGACCAACACTGTACATTATCTACACAGCAGATATACCGACAAATAGTTTTACAGCAACACCGACATTTGCTGATGGCACTGCTATCCTAAGTCGCTCTAAGTGCCCAACAAGAGCAACGGAGTAGCTAGCATTTGATAGCCTTAGAAAAGTGGCTAGCAGACTGGCGCATACATGTAAATGAGCAAAAGTGCAAACATGTCACCTTTTCCGAAATAGACAAACTTGCCCTCCTTTGTCTTTAAACAATATCATCATTCCACAAACCAATGAAGTAACATACCTTGGTGTCCACCTGGATAGACGGCTTACTTAGCGCAAACACATTGAAGCGAAGAGAAACCATTAATTACAATTAATTTGGAAACACTATTCATATCATTAGAAACCACTAATGTTAGCAAGATACATTTCTGAATTAGTCGTCGCACATGCCCAACTTAGGAGTAGCATTGTTTTTCCTTACATTGAAAATAAATGCTAAGAGGGTTATGGAATAAAACATCATAGGCTGTGTGAGATTATTTAATTCAATGTATGTGTCTTAGAACTTGTTATTTGGGTAAGATCGATTACCTTGCCGATATATACATATGTTAAATAATATTAAAAACATAGAAGGGAGAGTTCAATCTAGACACTCAATTTACTCCACTGCTCTCCAAAGTTAGTGCTCGCTTGTTTTCGATATCTATTTTATTATTTATTAAAATTTTGATCGTGAAACTTTACAATACTGCATAATAATCTGGAATCTTGCGTATTTAGCTGAGACTGCCGATTATGCGTGCGAAAGCCTTTTGTTTTGATCATTGATTAAATTTTGGTAAATTTTGAATTGAATTCTTATCCTTTTTAGGTATGATTAGTGGATGAATGTTAGATGTATTCGATGCAAATGAAGTCTTGTTGACTCTGGAGTAGATTATCATACAGTTTTAGTGTATCGCTACAGAGCAACAGGAATGTGTTTAAATGAGTATATATGACAATTGTCAGCTTCTCTATTTGTAGTCGCAATAACCCAAAATTTTTCTTACTTTTTATATTCGAGTACTGTCAAAGATGAAAACAAATAACGATTTTTATATTATCATGTTACCCAAAAGAATTGTCAATTACACAGGAAACTTTATATGTTAATAATGCCTATTGAACATAGCCCCCAAAATATATCCGCCTCAGTGGATGCCGCTGAGAAGAATTGTAGTGTTTGTTGTCAGATAATGACCAATACTCAGTCATGCTATATAACAGCCTGTAAGCATATTTTCAATAAAAATTGTCTTGAGGATTGGTTACAAGCACATAATAATTGTCCTGAATGTGCCAATCCAATAGACACAAATAATTTAAAATTAGTCATAGGTAATTGTTCACCCAGAGCAAAACAGGTTGATGCCAATGTTCCAGGTACTAGCAGTCTAGAAAATTAGCCAAGACATTAGAAGGAATTCCTGCTCAAGGAGAAGCTCATGAGAGCCGTTCAATAGAAGCGAGTGATATTCAGTTAAATGAGTTAGAAGCCAGCATTAGTACTAACCCATCTGATGTTCCTTCGCGGGGTTTAAAGCCAAGAAGAAGAGGTCGTTCTTACCGCCCTAATAATAATTCTCGTCCGGTACAATTGGTATCGGTGCATTATTCAATGATACAGGATATGATTGAACAAACTGTTTCACGCTTGATATCGGCTTTACATGTAAGCCCTAGAATTTCAGTTAATGGGTCTCAAGCTATGTCTGATCCAATTTCCACTGCAAGTCGTACATCCGTACAGTCGAGTAAAATTGCAGAAGTAATGCAGAAATGGAACTTGCACTTTGATGGCTCAGCTGAAGGGTTAGGTTTAGACTAATTTATGTATCGAGTGAAGGTACTTACGAATGAAACTTTAGAGGGAGATATCCATGTACATATTTACATATTTTGTTTTGTCGGAAGAGCTCGAGATTGGTTTTGGTGTTATCATAAGCAAGTGAGTCGCATCACTTGGGACGATTTTTCTCTTGCATTACGGCACCAATACCGCGATTACCGATCAGAGTTTGCTAGCAAAATACAAATACGTTCTCGTAAACAGAAAGTTGGTGAATCTTTCTCGGATTTTTATGATACTGTGGTCTCAATAATTGATAAGTCTTCTATTCGTATAGATCAGGAGGAATTGATTGGGATTCTAAGAAAAAATCTGCTTCCAGAAGCGCGACACAAATTGTTGTATCAGCCCATACACACACGTAGGACAACTTCGAAGGTATGTACAGATGCATGAAAATTTAGTTAGAGAACTTAGCAATCGTGCAGAAGAATTTGTTAGACCAAAACCACAGGCAACTCGTCGTCAAGTATACGCTATAGAAGAGAAGAAGATGATTTAGATCAAACAATAGAGGTTAGTAACGAAAGTGATGTCGCTGCCATTTGTAATACTAATGTAACTTGCTGGAACTGCGATGTCCAGGGACGCGTCTGGGAAAATTGCTTAGCCCAGCACCGTATATTTTGTTACGGATGTGGTGCTCTTAATATTTATAAGCCACAATGTTCGACATGCATCCCTTAACAACAGGATACCCCCAAAGAAGTAAAAGAAAGTAAAGTAACGATTCCGCAATCACCTGAACCTTGTTCAGTAACTATTTTAAAACCAACAGGAAATTATGAAATGTTACTCGTAACAAAAAACCATTTCTCCCTTTTCATGAACGACTGAGAAATTATTTTGATATTAAAAATAAAATAATTTACTGATATTAGTCCACTAAGCTCTAGAAATTCAATAAGTTTTAATAATTATTTTAAAAGAATAAAACAATGTTGCAAGGCATTAGTTTCAGCAATATTTAAAAATAACAATGATCTTCGTTGTTATGCAGAAGTATCCTTTTTGAACTTTTCTGAACATGGTCCTTTAGACACCGGCGAACTTTTCAAGAAAAAGCTCATGAGCTTATAGGTGTACTTACAGTTAGTATGAGTTACAAAGAAATGGAAAAATCCATTCAGGTGTGTATTATCCCATCTATTAGACAGAGACTGATTTTAGGTGTAGATTTCTGGAAGATTTTCGCTTTAGCTCCTAATGTGATAAGTTCGATAGAATCGCCTACGAGAGAAATAGAAAACGGTACTGCAATTGAAGAAACCCATTTGTATCTTTTAACTCCTGTTTAACGACAACAACTAGAAGTAGTTAAACATTTATTCCCTAACTGTCTTGATGGATTAGGTAGAAAATCCATGATCCAACATCACATTGATATCGGAGTCGCTCCCCCAGTAAATCAACGATTTTATCCCGTCAGTCCAGCAGTTGAGAAACTGTTGTACGCCGAGATGGATCGTATGTTAGAATTAGATATTATTGAGCCTTCATCCAGTGCCTGGAGTTCGTTAATACGTCTGGTTATGAAACCCAACAAGGTGCGTCTTTGTTTAGATGCACGCAAGTTAAATGAGGCAACAAAGAAAGATGGTTATCCGAATGCCAAAGGCTAACATAATATCAAAATTGGATATCAAAGATGCATATTGGCAAATTGAGCTATCAAAAGAATCAAGTGCATTAACCGCATTTACAGTGCCTGGCAGGCCTCTGTATCAATTCAAAGTTATGTCTTTCGGCCTTTGCAACGCGCCGTCCACCATGTGCCGTCTTATGGATGATATAATCCCTCCTGATCTTCGTCGCTGTGTTTTTGGATATCTGGATGATGTATGCATCGTCTCAGAAACATTTCCCTCACATCTTGCAGTTCTTGTACGACTGGCAGAGCAATTTCGAAAAGCCAATCTAACTCTGAATATTGAGAAAAGCTATTTTTGTGTAAATAGTGTAAATTATTTACGATATGTAGTCGGTAGTGGAGGTATCTGCACTGTGAACAGTCGAGTATTTTATTGAGAGATTTTTATTTTAATTTAACTTGGAAATAAACCTTATTGGTAAGCCAGTATCACATTGTTGCACACATAGTCATCAGCTGTGCGATTTTTATCAAAAGCTTTAATTATATTATTAATAATACCTTTACCTATCTTCCTTTTGTGCGGTCGTTCGCTTATGCGCCGCTCGCCCGCTCAAATTTTTGTTGCTTTTCGCATTGCTCAAGAATTGTTTGTGTTATTTATTGCAACTAACAGCTATTTTTTTTCGCTCTCAATTTGCGAGCTCCTCATACTCATCATAATAATACCCAGTAGGAAACTTTTAGCATCTTTTTTTCTTACTAATATTGTATACTAATAAAATGTCTTGCTGCAAGTTGAATTGCACGTATGGCCCAGCGCGTGATGGTGACCAACCAAGGTTTGTTAACTGCTGGTTGTGTGACAACATGATGCATGGCAAATGTGCAGTTCTAACTGGGCGAGATATTGACAAGTTGGAAAAAGACAATTCCAAAAAAAGCTGTGGAGGCCTGAAATGGTCTTGTCCGAGGTGCAATGACTTGCAATTGAATTTCTCCAAAATGTATAATTCTGTTAGAGGCCAATTTCTTAAGTTGCATAAAGTGTCCAAGCTTTTGTCGAGTAATTTTGACTCGAGCATTGAGATGCTTAGTGAGTTTAATTTCGAATCCCCACCTATCCGTCGGTTAGAGGATCAATTTTTAAATGTTCCTCTTCCATCTTCCTCTGCAATGGCTATTCCCCCTTCAGAAAATTTATCAACTCATCGCCGTTTAGAATTATCTCCGATTCGATTTTTCTGGCCCTCGCCTTCACCGTCAGTCGGCCACTCTTCCTTTGAACTCCCCGATAATTCTTCAAATAAAAATATATGTGCTGTTCATGTCCAACCAAATTCTCCTAATCAAGCTCAGGTTTGTGCTCCAACTACAACACGAGCTACAAGTCCAGCTGACCCTCCAGCTCCGGCTGCCGTTGCAGCTCCACTTCAGTTGGTGTCTGCGATTTCATCTCCGACAACTGACTCAATTACAGCCCATCCTGGTACTGCACCCATAACTGTGCTTCCAGCTTCGGTAACTGTTCAGGGTTCTGACCCTGCCCCGACTCCTTTGCTTACTGTTGTTGCACCGCGTAAGCAAAAACTTTCAGCTGATACTACATGTGAAGCTATTTCTGCCTATATTGACAGAAAATCTTCACGCAATGTATCAGTATCTAAATTTAATTTTTGTGAACCTAGGGAAATAGCCTCCTTCAAAATTAACGTTCCATCAGACACATTCTCACTTATTTGTGATCCAAATTTCTAGCCTCCACAAATAATTGTTCAAGAGTTCATTATAAAAAAACTGTCAGTCTTCAAGCTAGTGGCTCTCTTTCGCAAGGAACCATTACTAATAATCCTCCAAAAACTAGATCGATCTTCAGATTTACTATATATCAGTTATCAGAATGTTAGAGGTCTAGTGTCTAAGCTTAAAAATGTATTTTTACAAAGTTCTTCCTACGAGTCGCAAATTATTGCTTATTCTGAGACATGGCTTAATTCCTCAATTTCAAATTCTGAAATTTTTCTACAGCCTTTACATCCTACAGGAAAGATAGAATAACTCGTCATGGTGGTGGGGTACTCATTGCAGTTAATTCTTCCCTACGGTCCGAGTCAATTACTTTATCCGTTTCACCTCCTAATGTGGAAATAGTTGCCGTTAAGGTATCGTTTCCATCATGTTCCATTTTCATAACGTGCTCTTATATCCCTCCGTGTTCTGATATTTCTATTTATATGCAGCATTTAAGCCGTATTAAATATATATCAACACTCGTTCATGATAAAGATATGTTTGTCGTTTTAGGCGATTTCAATTTACCTAATATCCAGTGGTCTCTCTTTAGGAAATCTAATTATCTTGTGCCTTCTGCACAACATGACTTTGTATGACCTTTCGTTTTTTCAAATAAACTCGATTCCTAATAATCTTGACAGAATGCTTGATCTTATTTTTGTCAACGATTGCACTTCTACCAGTGTGTCAAATTAGTAAAACCCGCCGTTGTTTTCGCAAGGGAAATTTTTACTTGCTTAATCAACATCTTTCCTCAGCTGATTGGTCTACTCTATACAATTCGGTTGATATAAATTTTGCTCTAACCCACATCTATGACACTATTAACTCACTTCTCGATATCTGCATTTCAAGAAGTGTTGTATTGCCTGTTTCAACCAAGCCTCCCTGATTTACACGTCGACTTTCAAATTTAAAAAATATTAAAACTAAGCTATTTAAAAAATTTAAACTCTCTGGATCTAATATTGATTTTTCTGAATATTCTATTGCTAAATCTAACTTCCTTCTCCTTAACTCTCTATGCTATAATGAGTATCTTATGCGCTGCAGGAATCAGTTTGAACGGGATCCTGAACTGTTTTATAAATTTGTAAATTCTAAGCGTAACAGCTCGTCTATGCCTCCTACATTTTTTCTGAAGAATGAGGGATCCATTGACGACTTAACTAGTGCTAACCTTTTTGCAAATTTCTTTCAATCTACTTACACTTCTTCCATTAACAATATCGCTTACCCTTATCCTTATTCTGTTTCTTCCTCTAACTCTTTATTTTCTCCTATCATTACTGAAAACGATCTAGTTACAGCAATGACCTTTAAAATCTTCATATTCTCCTGGGCCCGACAATATCCCAAGTTGCGAACTCAGAGAATGCTGGAGCTTTTTACATCTTCCCCTACTCAAACTTTTTAACTTATCTCTTGATTCCGCTGTTTTTCCATGTCTTTGGAAGGAATCATATATTATCCCAATTCACAAAAGGGAGCTAAATCTGATATATCGAATTACAGAGGAATTGTAAAGTTGTCTGCAATACCAAAATTATTCGAAAAAATTGTAACATCAACTTTGCAGCACCTCTGTAATTCGATAATTTCCCTTTTCAACATGGTTTTATTAAGAGTCTGTCTACCACGACTAATCTGCTTGAATTCACATCATTGGTGAATGATGCATTCCTAAGTAGAATGCAAACAGATGTCATTTATACTGATTTCAGTAAAGCATTTGACTCTGTAAATCATGATCTTTTAATCTTCAAGCTAGATCGAATTGGATTCCCCCACACTTCTGACTTGGATTTCCTCTTATTTAAAAAAAAGAACCCAAAGAGTTCTGTTGAGATCCGAAAATTTCTAAACCCGTATTTGTTACTTCGGGTGTGCCGCAAGGTAGTCATCTTGGTCCATTATTTTTCACTTTATTTATTAATAACCTACCATCTATTTTTTCCCACTCACGCATCCTTATGTATGCTGATGATGTGAAACTTATTTTTTCTTACAACGATCCTTCTAAATATATTTGTCTGCAAGATGACTGTAACTCCATGCATCTTTGGTGTCAGGCTAATTAGTTGCATTTAAATATTTCATAATGCTTGTTTATGACTTTTAGTCGAATTACTCCACACTTAGTCAAGTATACGCTTGACAATGTACGCTAGCAACGTATAATGACTGTGGAAGACCTTGGTGTACTTTTTGATGCCAAACTTAGTTTCATTCTGCATATCTCCTCTATAACTAACAAAGCCAAGGGTGTTCTTGGATTCATTAAACGTTGGTCCAAGGAGTTTAATGATCCCTTTGTCACCAAATCTTTCATGTTCCTCGTAGACTAACAAGAAATTATTATCCCTTATTTTTATCTAATTGCAGAACTGACTATGCGTTGCACAATCGATTTCGTGTACTGTACTCCAATTACAACGAATTTTATCACGTTATCTCCTTAGAACTCTCTCTCTTATACCTAAAATCTGCTCTTCTGTTCTATCTTCGGGAGAACCCCAATCATTGATTGGTTGACGTGGTTGCTGCCTTGGCAACACTGCTTCTTTTTTGGTTGGTGTTTTCCTGAATTGTCCTTATCTTACTTTATTACTCTCTTTCTTTCTATCCTTTTGTCTATTCTGGTCTATTTTCATTCTATTTTCAACAATCTGTGTATTTCTTTTTCGCCTTTTTTCCTTCTCTGATTGGGTGTTTTGCATGGGTTTTCCCCAATCCTGTGCAACAAATGTTGGCCCATAAAAATTAATTGTAATTAATACCCCAGAAGGCTTAAATGTAATTCAATTTTAATCTTACTTGTAAATTTTAATTTAATTAATTTCTAATTTTAAATTTAATTAATATAATAATTATATTTATTTTTTGTAATCCTTTAATCGACTGCAATTAGTCGATTTATTAATACATAAATAAAAAAAAAATAAATAAATAAAGATCCTGCGAAAATTGAGTGTATTCTAAATTGGCCAACACCAAGGAACCTTAAACAGGTTCATCAGCAACTATGCGGAGTTGACTTGCCCCGTCTGGACAGATATACGCAAGAAGCGATGCAAAAGTTAAAAATTATACTTACTTCTGCTCCTGTCTTACAGAATTCATACTTTCATGAAAAATTGTACCTTCATTGTGATGCTTGTAATTTTGGAATAGGAGCCGCCTTGGTTCAACTATCGCCTGATAATAATGAAATGCCAATTGCATTCATGTCAAAAAATTAAGTCGTGCACAGCAAAAATATAGTGAGACCGAACGTGAGTGTTTAGCATTCATTTCAGCTATTGAAAAGTTTAGATGCTATTTAGAGCTGCAGGAATTTGAAGTTGTTACTGATCACTCCAGTCTGCTATGGGTTATGCGCCAACAAAATGCTTCTTGTCGGCTCGTTAGATGGATTTTCCGATTACAGCCGTATAAAATTTTAATTTCTCATAGGAAAAGAAAAGACTATATTGTTCCTGATGCATTGTCGAGAGTTTGTGAGGATGAGCTCGCAGAAATGGAAATGAACTCAATTATTGATATGGAATCTAAAGCTTTCTTTGATTCAGAATATCGAGAAATTTACTTAGAATCAGTCAAAATTTCCTGATTTTCTCAGCACTTTATTTACATCAGAACAGAACATTCCACTGCAGATGAAACACAGGAACAAAACTCATGGAAATTATGGGTCTCTGAACCTCTTAGAACAGATGTTTTAAAACAAGCTCATGATAGTGTAATTTCTTTGGGTTGTGGAATTCAAAAAACTATCGAGAAATTACGTAGCAATCTGTTCTGGCCTGGTTTAGCCAAAGATGTGCATGATTACATTCGAAATTGTGACACCTGTAAGGAAACCAAGGCTCCCAATTATGTTCTTCGACCGCCGATGGGCTTACAAACTCCAAATTGTAGACCTTTGCAGAGGTTATATATTGATTTGTTAGGACCGTACCCAAGACGTAGTGATTTTAATAGTTTTCTGACCGAATTAGGCATAAGACATGTATATACAGCTTTATTCAAAGTAACGCTGCAGAGCGAGACATTTTGTTAGCGACTGTTTGCGCTTACTTGAAAGAGGATCAGACCGAGTGGGACAAAAAATATTTCGGCCATTTCATGTTCCATGCGATCATCTTTGCATCAATCAATAGGCTACCCTCCATATAAAGCATTATTTGGTTTAGATATGATCACACATGGTTCTGAATATCAATTATTAAAAGAAGTATCACTTTTAGAAGAGCCTATAATTCCATTGGATAGAACTGATCAATTAGCACTACTCGGTAAAGATATACAAAAAAATGTTAGGAAAGCGTACACAAGAAATGCGGCAAAATACAATTTGCGTTCCAAGCCCATAACGTACAAAGTAGATCAGGAAGTTTTTAGACGAAACTTTACTCTGAGCAAATTCTCGCAGAACTTTAATGGAAAATTAGCACCACAGTTTTTAAAGTGTCAGGTAGCTAGAAAACAGGGCCGAGAACTTGGAACTTACCATGCGAAAGATATTCGAGTTTAATTTCCCGCTAATCTTCCTTCTCTCGAATGAGAATTATCGGGTGGTGTAATTTTGAGAGCTTTCTTCTAAGCTGAATGCAGAAAAGAGATTGACAACGCAATGCAATAAAGCAACGTGGATTCCATTATCTAATCTGGATGCATCCAACTCAAGGCTAACCTTAGAAGTGAAATTCCTAATACCGACTAAACAGGGACCAATTGTGCTTCTCGCACATAGTTATTCAGCCAAGACTGTCTCTGCCGCCGCCGCATATCGACGTACAGTGCCGCCCAAATAATTTGTCGCCCCTCTACATATTGAAATGTACTGCAGTTTCACCTGGGGCGCCAGCAATAAATAAAAACAAAAAAAAAAAAAAAAAAAAAAGAAAGCCAACAAACATAAATAGGAACATGTGTGTACTACATTTCCCTTATCCCACATGATAAAAATTTAATATTAAAAAAAAAAAACACAAAAAAACACAACAAGAAAAAAATAAATCTCAACATGAAACATAACAAACATAATGATCCGGTACACCGTTGGAAGGCCTTCCATCGATTGCTCTTCGGATAAATGTATGTAAGTCCCAAGTTTTTATTTCTCATTATTCTTTTTACAATGAAAAAAAATGTATTAAATTTTTATTAACCGCTTATTTTTGTACACTGAAAAAAAATTCTTTATTAAAATATTGAGTATCTTCAAAAGCAAAAAAAATTATATTAAAATAAATACCAATAAAAAAATATATAATACTAAAAACAAAAAAAAAAAAAAAAAAAATGTTGAGTATAGAATACGATAGGCTAATTTTTTTTATGCATATTTTGGTTATTGTTAGACATTGTTTTATATTGTTTTTATTTTGCTATTTGTTAGACAGGAACTTTAATTCTAAAATTTTTTAAATTTTTTAATTAAGAAAAAAATTTATTTAAATTAATCATATTTTTTTATGGAAAGAAAAAAAAGGCAAATGAATTAAAATTAATTATAAGGAAATATGGATTTATTTGTTTGTAATAGTTAGATTTTGATATATTATAAATAATAATTGTGGTAGAATAAACAAAAAAAATAAAAATAATTAAAACTTTTACTATAAATTAAAAATTTTCTGAAAGAAAAAAAAAAAATAACACAAAAAAAATTTCATTGAATTTAAAGTTAGGAAGATATCATTGAATAACTCAATGGAGTATATATTAGGGTCATTTATTAAATTAAATAAATATTGTTATTAGTTTGATATGATGAAGTAAAAGCTTTCTTTCCTGTTGACATGGGTACATAATAATATAAACGTTTATAAAAATAATCGCATATGAGATACGAGGATCGAATACTAGCTAAGATCCTCCAAAATCATTTTTGACAGCCTGGGTAAATAAAGGAGCCCTCAATTTGTTTACCGAAATTTTAATAAATTTGCGATTGTTCCAATTTTAGATTGTTCGAGATTTTCATTGTTAGGAAGTTTAGCTGCCATTTTAGTTTAAGTAAGGCTCTATAAAAATACAACTTTATGTGCTAAGAGTTCAACAGGACACAACAAACCCACCCCACCCCGAATGAGCTAGGGAATTTAAAGGGTCCCGACCCCCGCTGTGACAGCGTCGACTCCTGGTATTCACACTCAATGAGCAATAATCTTGTTTGCGTGAATGTTAAATAATTGTCTGACTCCTAATCGAGGGCATCTACATTTTGCTGCATCAATTTTTGATAAAACAAGCGTTGGTTTGCTTCATAAGTTTTTGGCGGCCAACGTGTGGCATGGTTACAATTTATTGCACAGGATTGGAGAAAATCCAGAAGAAAAAAACCCAACCAGAGTAGAAAAGAAGGCGAAAAAGAGATATTTAAAGATTATATAATAAATTCTTATTAGTCTACATGATAGTTAAGCCGAGATAATAGAAAGGAGACCAAATGTCGCCGATATCATCAGTATATATAAGGATGCGTGAGTGGGACAAAATAAATGGCAGGTCATTAATAAATAATGTGAAAAATAATGGAGTTAAGAAGATCTGTGTGGAGCCTGAGCCCAAAGGCCCAGGACATCAGTAGCAGTACAAAGTGCGAGAGATATTCCGTCTCTTGGATAATGCTTGAAGAGCATATGAAAAAGAATAAGGAATATGATTTAAAAAACATAAAATTTAGACATATTAAAAGGAGATAATATATTATTAAAAAATGAAATAGTAGAAAGCTTAAAAGAAGGAGATAACATAATAATCTCTAGAAATATAAATAAAAAACTAACAGTTCATAAGGATAGATTAAAAATTTATTTCTCATAATCCAATTATCTATCATTAAGGAAATTATAAGAAAAAGCAATTTTCTTTTTGGCAAAAATAAATATTTGTAATTAGTCCCAATACATAATTTCAGCAATATTTTCGAATTCTTCAACCCAAACTTCAATCGGTAACGAATTATTTCTACTACTTCTAACAAAAGAAAATTTCGGCATGTGTGTGGTATTTGGTCGTGTCCGAACAAATTTTAGATATAGAGATTATTTTAGGCGAGGAATACTGCAAAGAAACTGAAATAAAAATAAACTGGATTAAAACTAAACTAAACTAAAGCTGCATCAGAAGCAAATATTGTAACGGTCCTATTTTCCAGCTGGGCTAATTTTCCTCACACGGCTCTAGGTTTGGGCCAACAACATTTTGAAGACACTTTTATTTAATTTTTAATTGTTGTTGGCTTATTTTCCACACTCTTAACCCAATACACTGGTACTTAAAATTATGCTCTTCATGAATTTTCTCTTATATTTAATTACACTGGGTAGGTTATTCTTACTAGTATTTCTTCATACTTTTTGCTTATATCTAGTAGGGTTTTTCTTAAGTGGCTATTATTCTATATTGGGGATGTAGAATAATTTGTTCGGAAGAAATCTTCAGTTGTCCCCTTGCTGTCATCTGTCATCTTATATAGTCGCGTATCTCTCACCAACCAGTACCTGACCTTGCGTTTCCTGTTCATTGTTCTTGTTCATTGTTATCCTTGTTGTGTCCTTGTATCCTTGATGTATCCTTGCCCGTCCGATTGACATTTTCTTACTTGACAAATTCGCACTTGATTGTAATCAAGCATTTTGACTGAACACTTTCTGACTTTACTAATATTGTCCGCTTACTAATAAAATGTCTTACTGCAAGTTGAATTGCTCGTATGGCCCAGCGCGTGATGGTGACCAACCAAGGTTTGTTAACTGCTGGTTGTGTGACAACATGATGCATGGTAAATGTGCAGTTCTAACTGGGCGAGATATTGACAAGTTAGAAACAGACAATGGTAAAAAGGCTGTGGAGGCCTGAAATGGTGTTGTCCGAAGTGCAATGACTTGCAATTGAATTTCTCCAAAATGTATAATTCTGTGAGATGTCAATGTCTTAAGTTGCATAAAATATCCAAGCTTTTGTTAAGCGATTTTGACTCGAGCATTGAGATGCTTAGTGAGTTCAATTTCGAATCCCCACCTGTCCGTCGGTTAGAGGATCAATTTTTAAATGTTCCTCTTCCATCTTCCTCTGCAATGGCCAATTCCCCTTCAGAAAATTTATCAACTCCTCACCATTTAGAATTATCTCCGATTCGATTTTTCTCGCACTCGCCTTCACCGTCAGTCGGCCACTCTTCCTTTGAACACCCCGATAATACTTTCAATACCAACCTAGTTGCTGTTCATGTCCAACCATCTTCTCCTAATCAAGCTCGGGCTAGTGCTCCAACCACAGCACGAGTTACAAGTCCAGCTGTCTCTCCAGCTCCGGCTGTCATTGCAGCTCCACTTAACTGTGCTTCTCCGGCCTCGACTACCTTGCTAACTGTTTTTGCATCGCATAAGCAAATTTTCCTATCTAGACTTTCAGCTGATACTACATGTGAAGCTTCAGGCAATATATCAGTATCTAAATTTAATTTCTCTGTACCTAGGGAAATACCCTCCTTCAAAATTAATGTTCCATCAGACACATTCTCACTTATTTGTGATCCAAATTTCTGGCCTCCACAAATAATTGTTCATGGGTTTGTCTGGAAGTCTTCAAGCCAGTGGCTCTCTTTCGCAAGGTACCATTAGCAATAATCCTTCAACAAATTAGATCGATCTTCAGATTTACTATATATCAGTTATCAGAATGTTAGAGATCTAGTGTCTAAACTTAAAAATGTATTTTTACAAAGTTTTTCCTCCGAGTCCCAAATCATTGCTTTTTCTGAGACATCGCTTAATTCCTCAATGTCAAATTCTGAAATTTTTTCTAAAACCTTTACATCCTACAGAAAAGAATAACTCATCGTGGTGGTGGGGTACTCATTGCAGTTAATTCTTCTTCCCTTCGGTCCGAGTCAATTACTTTATCTTTTCAATTTCTTTATATATTCCATTTCATAAAGTGCTTATATCCCTCGATGTTCTGATATTTCTATTTATATGCAGCATTTAAGCCGTATTAAATGTATATCAACACTCGTACTTGATAAAGACATGTTTGTCCTTTTAGCTATACCGATATATCAAATTACAGAGGAATTAAAAAGTTGTTTGCAATCCCAAAATTTTTCGAAAAAATTGTAACATCAACTTTGCTGTAAGTCTGTAAGTCGATAACTTCCCCTTTTCAACATGGCTTTATTAAGAGTCGGTCTACCACGCCTAATCTGCTTGAATACAACGATCCTTTTAACTATAATTGTCAGCAAGATAACTTGCATGACAGGCTAATAAGATGCATTTAAATATTTCTAAATGCTTGTTTATGACTTTTAGTCGAACTACTCCACAGTTAGTCACGTATACGCTTGATAATGTACCCTTGCATCGTATACCGACTGTGGAAGACCTTGGTGTACTTTTGATGCCAAACTTAGTTTCTTCTGCATATCTCCTCTATAACTAACAAAGCCAAAAGTGTGCTTGGTTCCTGCCTGGGCATCATTGTTTCCTTTTTTGCTTGGTGTTTTCCTGGATTCTCCTTATCTTACTTTATTACTTGCTTGCTTTCTATCCATTTTTCTAATCTAGTCTATTTTCATTCTATTTTTCTATTCTATTTTACACAATCTTTATATTTCTCTTTTTCGCCTTCTTTCTTGGTCTGATTGGGTTTTTTTCTGTGTTTTCCTCAATCCTGTGCAAATGTTGGACCATAAAAATTAGTTTGTATTTAATGCCCCCAGAAGGCTTAAATATAATGTTAATTTAATCTTATGTGTAATTTTTAATTTAATTAATTTTCTTAATTATTAAGTTAATTTATATATTAATTTAGTTTTATGTTTTGTAATTCTTCATCGACTGCAATTAGTTGATTTAATAAATAAATATAGTAATATAAATTGCTATTTAGATAATATATAAATTTGAAAATACCAATTTTCACAATAGAGTGTACAAACAATTCATATTATTCACAGTGAAAATTCAATTCGAAATTTAATAATAATAAAAAATAAATGCAAGTTTATTCAAACGATTTCATCCAACTAGTTATTGGTGTTGTAGGTTTCAGAATCAAAGACAAAAAAGGATAAATGGAATTTCAGTAATTCTTTACCGAGACAAGTAAAAGCTTGTGCGGACTCGCTACGAAGAGCGAAGAAAACGTTATATAATAAAATTATAATTATTCGTAAGGATAATAAGGATAATTATAATTATTCGTAAAATAAGTTGGACTTTGACAAAAATCAAAAGACAGAGAAAAAACCAATAAAAAAATTAAAAAAAAGAATTTGAAAATAAAATGATGTATCGATATAAAAGCAATTCGAATTATTCTTTATTCAGTACCAAGTGACGTAATCCAGAGAGCTGCATCGGGTCACACTTGATTGCTGACTCGTACTCGTGCTCGTTATGATTCTGACGTTTTACTGGAGTATCAAAAATGACAGTTTGAAAATGTACTCGAAGAAGAAAATCAGTTCGAGTCACGACTCTCTCAGCTGAATCGTACTAGTCGATGATTGTGCGTGTGATTGGAATTGAGCAAGCAATAATCGGTATTATTTTTGACATTCACACATATTTGATCGAAGTGTTGGTCAATGCTCGAGTATGTCCTCCGCAAATCGAATCGTGCAAGCCTAAGATTTAAAGTTCGTGAAATATTATGGAGGAGTCTAAATCTATTAGCGAAAAAATTCCAAACATATACAAGCACATGTGCACTACTACAAAGGGCGTAGCTTTCTATGGAAAATATTAGCCGAAATACAAAAAGAAGATAATTCGATATTAGTTGGCCGTGTTTACTGCCGCACTTGGACAGCGGTGTTGAGCTATGTCAATGGCCAAACATCAAACAGAAATACGAGTAGTGGCTTTATAGCCATTTAAACCATTATTTTATTCAGCAGGTACGTCAAAAAGTGTTCAGTCATCCTGAAAACGGTGTCAGCGAAGAGTAAATCCGAAGCTGTTGTCATGTGAACAGCATGCTGGATTTTTGAAGATGGTAAAGTTTTTTGTTAATATGAGGGCAACATACGGCAAACATATTGATGTCAAAGATATGCTACCGGATCCAAGTACAATTCCAAGAAATGTCCAAAAGGTAGCAAAGCAGGAAAAAGCGAGCTGAAAAACGAAATTTGCACGACGAAATATTGTTTGCGGCGGTGAAGCATAAGCAACAATAGATATGTGGACCGACAATTATGTCAAGCGAAACGTTTGGGTTTCACATCGCGTTATCTAAAAGATTAGGCATTTTTTGATATTGTAGTCGGAATGAAGTCAGTGGATTTATACCTATTGTCAAGCGGGAATATTCTGAAGAGGCTGAAGTCGATGTTCTATGAATTTGGTGTGGACAACTTTGATTCAATAAAACTTGTAACTGATAGAGGATATTGTGGGAGCGTTGGATAGTATTGTGAGAATCAACTGCGAACTTGCTACCAAGAGCGAGTAAAATTATTATAATTATTCGTTGGGATACAGCATATACATACATATAATAATACCAATAGCCTATAGGCAAACGTAGGAGACTGCAGTTCACTGAGCCGCAGCGGTTCTCATTACTTTTTGGTATGCCATTATATTTTATTATGTTAAATTACTATTCGGAATTGTATCTACACATACTTAGCAGACAGTGTGAATGAAAAACAATGTGGACTTTGACTTTAAAAAAACAAAACCAAAAAAAAAAAAATTAAAAATAAAAAAAAAAAATAATAAAAAAATATGTAATAAAAATAATAAGCCCACAGGTGCTTTTTCCATAGAATATACAAATGAAGCATTTAAAACTAAATCATTCCTGCAGCTTATGGTCTTTAGCCAGTCTTAGTAGCGCCTCTCTACATCGCCTCTTGTAATGATCGCAGAATCATTATTAATAAGAAATTCATATGTATTTACAGCGTAAGCCGTTTGCGACAAACATGTCGCCTGCGCTGTAATTGTTGAAAGCTTTATTGTACGCTTAACGCAGAAAAGAAATCGCAATGTAACTCAGCTGAGTATTACAAGCATATCAGCAAATCGATGCATACGCATGCGACTTGAGCATATATTAGAAAGCTTTTTGTGATATATAAACATGTAAAGCTGCTGAAAAGTTCTTTTCCCTTACACATTGCAAAAGACGGCGGAGCTGCTGCACCGTGGGCTGACGGGCTGTCAATACGTTAAATAATAAAAATTAAAAAATCTTATGAAAAGCGATAAAAATATTTAGTTAGTGCATTAAAAAAGAAAAATGAAAAATAAAAGAAAAAACCCAATCAATTAAGATTATTTTCCAATAGTTATTTGGTTAAAAAAAATAAATATTATTTTTCGCCCACTTCAAACGTGGCTTGCCTTAAATCTAATTTTGGAGGCAGCTACATTTTTACGGCCACCACCGTAGACTCCAACATGGATCAATAGTGCTGCTGGCACACAGTTATTCTGCCAAGATTGTCTCTGCCGTCGCTGCACATCGCCGTACAGCGCCGCACAAAAAAATTAGTCTCACCCTATACATTTTGAATTGTACTGCAGTTTTGGATCTTTTTCCCTGGAACCCCAGTACCAATTAAATTAAATAAAACAGCAAAAAAAAAAAACTTCAAGCATATGTCTTCTTCCATTTACAATATCGCTTATCCTTATTCTATTTCTTCCTCTAACTCTTTATTTGCTCCTATCATTACTGATAACGATGAAAACTTTAAAATCTTTATATTCTCCTGTGCTCAACAATATCCCTAGTTCCGTACTCAGAGAATGCTGGATCTCTTTACGTCTTCCCCTACTCAAACTTTTTAACTTATCTTTTGATTCCGCTGTTCTTCCATGTCTGTGGAAGGAATCATATATTAACCCAATTCACAAAAAGGGAGCTAAATCCAATATATCGAATTACAGAGGACTCAACATTCCAGCACCTCTGTAAGTCGATAATTTCCCCTTTTCAACATGGCTTTATTAAGAGTCGATCTACCACGACTAATCTGCATGAATTCACATCATTGGTGAATGATGAATTCCTAAGTAGAATGCAAACGGATGTCATTTATACTGATTCCAGTACAGTATTTGACTCTGTAAATCATGATCTTTTAATCTTCAAGCTAGATCGAATTGGCTTCTCCCACACACTTCTGACTTATATTTCCTCTTATTTTAAAAACAGGATCCAAAGAGCTCTTTTCACGGAATTACTCCACACATTAGTATACGCTTGATAATGTATCCTTGCAACGTATACCGACTGTGGAAGACCTTGTTGTACTTTTTGATGCCAAACTTAGTTTCATTGTGCATATCTCCTCTATAACCAACAAAGCCAAGGGTGTTCTTGGATTCATTAAACGTTGGTCCAAGGAGTTTAATGACCCATTTGTTACCAAACTCCTTTATACTTCATAAGTGCGCCCCATACTAGAATATTGTTCATGTGTTTGGAGTCCACAATATGAAATTCATTATGTTCGTATTGAATCCATTCAGAAGCCCTTCGTGGCTTAAACTGGGATCCCGATCGCCATCTTCCACCGTACTCTGATAGGCTCTTACTCATTGATCTCCCTTCATTAACTAACCTTAGAACTATCCTTGGTATTATTTTTCTTCATAAATTAATTATCGGTGACATTAGTTCTCCTTTTCTATTATCTCGACTTAACTTTCATGTTCTTCGTAGACTAACAAGAAATTATTATCCCTTACTTTTATCTAATTGCACAAATGACTATGCGTTGCACAATCAATTCCGTGTACTAATTACAGTGAAATTGATCATGTTATTTCTTTAGCACTCTATCTCTTACACCTAAAATCTGCTCTTCTGTTCAATCTTCGGGAAAATCCTAATCTTTGGTAGTTGACGTGGTTGTTGCGTTGGCAACACTGCTTCTTTTTCGGTTGGTGTTTTCCCGGATTGTCCTCTTTTCTCTCTGTCTTTCTTGATTATAATTGAGGTTCTGAGTATTTCTGTGGACCTTCAGAATCAATACTCGATTGAACTGTGATATTTTTTTTTTTAATGTAGAAATGGATGCATTCTATATCATTCATTCGAAGCCCGAGCCTGCCCCGCACATGTCCTGCACCCATCTCGAGCCCAAAAAGTCAGAGCCACACATGTAAAGAAATGAGGTACTGAAGTATGTTTTATCCTTGCTTTCTTGCTGCCTGATGTCGGTCAAAAGATGCGTCGGTTTCTTTTTTTTAAGTTTGTGCATTTCAAGTTTGAGTTATTGAGAAAGTTTTGTAATTTTTTTTTCCTAATAGTTAATTGTATGCCTGAACTTCAAATCCTTTCAGCTTGGCCACAAAAATTTTAGACCAGAATTAATATATCCATTAGCCTTGTTCAGAGAGCAATGAATACCTAATGTCAGCTGCTAGAAATATTCACAAGTTTTCCCAGAGACAATACAAAGGGGAAATCCACGAATATCTATAGCCGACACAGACATCGTCATCCATCAATTTTATAACAAATTATTTCTATATATACATTTATAGAAATATTGTATATTAATTTCTATGCGTCACGTCCTTACCCATTGATAACGATTATCATGAGAATATGATGATAATGTTGTATCTATAGAGACAATGATGCCGCCACTGCGGCTCCTGCGATGATGATGATGATGATGATGTAAATCTATTGCAGACGAATGAGTCCAAAAACTGAAGCCAACTCCATTGCTTATGTTGTTTGTTTGTTTGTTGTATTTTTACTTCATAGTTAAGAGTTTTCTCGTTTTTTTTTTCTTTTAATTCCACGCCCACACATGCGCATGAAATAATTTTCAACATATTTTCAGTATATTCATCAAAAAATTACTCCCTCCTTTCCCTTCCATTTGTATCTTGTTCGTGTTTGCTGTTTGTTTGTTTTTATTTAATATTTTAATACAATTTTTATGGATTTTTTTTGGGGGATTGCTGATTGCTGCGGTCCGATGACGTATTATACTCAAGAGGTCATATAGGTATTCCATTCCCTGATATCCTTTTATATCGTTTTAAATGGTATAAGTATTCATGCTATACATCAGAATGATAAGACTAGTTGATATATCCATGTTCGTCTATCTATTTCTAAGCGAACTAGCATCTCAAGTTTTAGGCTAGATGAACCAGCCGAATTGGTTTACTATATTATATAGCTTCCATAGGATCAATAGGTTCTCTTTTGCCTGAGAAGCAAATTAGGAACAACCAAACAATAAAAATAAAGGGTATATAACTTTCGGTTTGCTGCAGATAGCTTTTTCTTACTAATAATAAGTATTTTTGATAAAAAATGATAAAAAAGGTTCAATAATTTTATGCGTAATTTTTTAAGGATTTTAATTTAATTTCATGACAGACTTAATGGATAAATTCAGTTTAGTGAAAATTTTATATTGGTCTACTTGTCGTGATAAATTAAAGAAATAAAGTATTATTAATGTTGAATAATTGAGGCCAAAAAGCACACAACAAAATCACTTGAATTACAGCGATATGTTATTAATTTGTTTGTTCCCTTAATTTATTGAATGAAATTTCGTTGAAATATTCTGAGTATTGTTTTCTGTATTGGTATTTCTAGCTGGCTAAACCATTTTTTTTACATGCACAGCTGGTATTAAAATTAATCTTGACAATCATAAGAAAAATTAGCCTTTTGAGGTCCTTTTTATGTGCCGGATTATTTTTCTCAAGCTTTTGTCTGCCTAGCCGCAACACAAAAACAGAAATAACAGGAATAAAACCCTACAAATAAGCAGGGGAGTTATGAGTGCAAATTAAAGAGGAAACCAAAACAAGTTGGTCTTTTAAAGCTGCAGGACTCTAGGAGTCGGCATCAAGCCATAGCTAAAACAACAACTAAAAGTTGAATGAGAGTATTTAATTATTTTAAATTGCATGCAAGAATATTGCACATCTGTAATTGGCCCAGAACTAAGCAAAAGAACACATATTCATGAAATTGTTTTGCTCCACGCTGAAAAGTGTGCTACGATTTACTGAAAAAACATAAGAAACTCACTCCCTCCTTTGCCACCATTGCCATTGTATGGCCGCATTAGCAATTGGACCAACGAGCGACCCAACAACAGCAACAACAAAAGGCTCGAGCACAACAAAACATTTCACTTCCAGTGCCGGTGAGAATTTAATGAAAAAAAAAAAGAGAGAAGAAAAACTACAGGAAAAATATGTATAGCAAGGCGGCAAAGAATTGTTTGGGCTGGAAGTGGAAGTGGTGAAAGGGAGAAAGCGAGGAAGAGAGAGAGAGAGAGAGAGAGAGGGACCTTCTCAATGCCTAGGAATTGGTGAGGCTGTGGTGACGGTGACGCATTCAACAGCTTGGAAGTAATAGACACTAAGAAAAAACACACAGCCCCAACACAGTCAGCAATTTAGAGAAAACCATAAGAAAAAATATTGGAAAAAAAAGTAAGAGTGCTCTAGGCGAGAGTGGTTTCAACTAGCTGATACTCTCCAGTCAAGTTAAATATAATTTCTTTAATGCAAAACAGAAAAACAAAAAATTCTCCTGTAATAATTATAATGTTTCCACTTGGATGTTGAATGTAATGATTATAAAGTTTCCACTTGTATATTGTATTGTGTCTTTTTATTGAATGAATCTCCTGATACAATTTATATTATCATTAAGCTAAGGACACGTAGCTGCGCTGTTGGTGACGCCGGCAGCGGAGCGGCCGCAAAGTGTTTGTTATTGTATATCCATATATATGCTTATGTATATGCTTATATATATGTGACAGAGTTGCTGTATGCACATAAGCTGCGCGTCGGCTCGTGTTCAATATGCTGACGCTGCACAAGTGCACTTAGTTGCGCAAAGGCGCGATGATATTACGTTTGGACTTAAAGAATGTTTATGTCCAGCGTTTTGTATACACTGCAACAAAGTGTTATAGTGTGTATTCATTAAATACATACTATACAGTATGTGCTCACTATATGTGCGTGCTACAACTCCCTCATTTAGAAAAATAACGTAATTCTATGTAGGTTTTTTAATAGTAATTTACATTTCTTTTTGTTTTTATTTTTTTTCATTATCTAGTTTTTTAAAAATTTATCTTATATATATTTAATTTGTGTTTTTTTTTTATATATATTTAATTTTTTTTATTTTTTAATATTAATATTATATATTACTTATAATTAGTTATATATAATTAATTATTTACTTATTATTTATATGTTTTTTAAAATCGTACTTAATTGCAATAAAGAAAATGAATTAGAAAAATATTTTTACTTATGCATGGCCATACTATTATTGAATATTATTATTATGAAATATACTTTTTTAATCTATCTTTATGTACAGTTTGTTTTTTATTCTTATTTCCTGAAATAACTATATAATCTCTGTCTTCTATTTTTTCTACTCTTTAGGGCACTGTATATTTAAAATCTAGTTTATGACCTATTTCATTTCTTAACAGTTTATTTATTTCGAGCATATTTCTTGCTCTTCTGTATGCTACTTCTAATCTATATTTACTTTCCTTAGCATAATCATCTATATTATATATAGGTTCTATATTATCTATACTATTAAAATGCTTTGGTAAATTATTAGTTTTTCCAAAAGACTAACTCATATGGACAATAATTATGTGCCATAGATGGGGTCGTGTTGAAACAGTAAACAGAGCCATACGTCCCAATCGGTTTTATCAATCGATATATACGAACGTATGTACTCATTAAAAGTTCTGCGACTGTTCCAACTGTCTGGTGGTGGTGTGCAGTTGATGTTATATTTTTTATTTTGAAATATTTGCACAAATCATTTATAATTGAATTCTTATATTCTGTTCCAATGTACGTAATGAACGTCTTCATTGGACCGTACTTCAGAATAAAAGATTCAAATATAGCTTTAGCGACAGTAGTTGCGCTTTGCTTTGCAACTGGTATGGCAACTAAATATTTGGTTAAATCACATATTAGTGTAATTGCATATTCATTGCCATCTTCTGATTTTGGTAATGGACCAATAGTGCTTACTATCACTCTGTCGAAAGCATAGATCGGTATATCAGTTATTATTAAGGGGTTTTAGTGTGCGTTGTTGTTTTCGCATTTGGCATTTTTGACATTTTCTTACGTAGTCAGTTATATCATTAGACATACGTTTCCAGAAATAATGTATTTTGACCTTGGCCAAGGTTTCTGTAATGCCTGTATGACCTCCCTGTATTGGATCATCATGGTATGTAGATAAAAATACTTCTTTTTAATTATTTATTTGGGTCACCGGGTTCAGTAGCGCTACTGTTAATGATTTTAATATTTTATTGCCCATATTTTTAAAATTATCTATTGAAACGCGTTCAAAGATATTTTCCCATGGTGCCACTTTGAGTTGGCTGTTTTTTTATACCGGCTTGCATTTCAAGCCTTTGGAAAAACTGACCTAAGTCAAGAATTCCATTAGTATATAAATAGCTAACATCAAATCTTGCAATAATTTTCTTTCCATGTTGAAAGAAACATAATGTATTATTTACATGCAAGTTCACTACTTTACGTACTTCGTCATTTTGGATGACTTCGTATACGTTGGGCTTTGAAGCTTTTCATTTCCTGCGCAGGAATTTTGTCTACTTTGATATCTTATAGTGACTTTATTTATATGACCGGTTATATCTTGATGTTCTTTGATGGTTATTCTTGATAACGCATCTGCTACATAATTGCCTTTACCCTTCAAATATTCCACTGTAAAATTATATTCCTCTAATTCAACTTGGATTGACCATTGAAAATAGATAAGTTAGTGGTCTATGATCTGTTTTTACTGTAAAATGGCTGCCATAAGTTTTTTATGATGCGCCTATAGTAATTGCAGAATGCAATGAATCGTCTTGCGTTGTCCGCATCATGATGGACTGGGTAATTTTCAATAACTTTATATTTTTTGTCGTCTGGTAAGATTCCTTTATCTCTGCACTTATGTCCCAAAAATGTGACTTCATGCATTAAAAATTGAACATTTTTCCGGATGTAGTTTTAGGTTATGTTGCCTACATTTCTCAAAAACGTCAGTTAAGTTTTTGAGCATATGTTTTTCGGAACAACCAATGACTATAAAGTCATCCATATAAAGAAATGCTTGCGATAGTTCGAGACCAGAAAATGCTATTGTCATCATTCTTTGAAATGAGTTTGGGGCTATTTTTAGACCAAATGGCAATCGCTTGAAGCCATATGAGCCATTGCTATTTGAAAATGGTGTTATATTTCTTGAACTTTTTTCAAGTTCAATTTGGTGGAAGCCAGACATTAAGTCTAGTCATGAAAAATATTTTGCTCTGCCTAGTTGATCTAAAATATCATCAATTCTTGGTAGTGAAAAAATATCGGACAAAAGTTTTTTATTAATTTGACAATAGTCAATTACTAATCTCCATTTTTTCTTTTCAGAGTCTGGAAGAGACTTCTTCGGAACTAATAAGAGTGGGCTATTATATTCTGAAACTGATGGTTCGACTATTTTGTCGTCTATTAATTCTTGTACTTGGGCTTGAATTTCTTCTACTTGACTATGAGGATTTCTATAATTTTTAATATAGACGGGTTCATCATCTCTCAATCTCAGCTTTTGTTTGTAAAAATTATTCGTTGAACTTGATTCGGTTTCTAGTCCGAATACATCTGTATAATTGGTGCATAATTTAGTTAATTTTGTTTTAAAATTAGTTGAAAAATTTTTAGACAATCGAGACAAGATTCTTCTTTCCTACTTTCATTGTTGGTTTGAACTACATCGTAGTTCGAAAGTGATTCATAATTTAACTAGTTGATCGGTACTGGTTGTGTTCAGTAATCGGACAAATGCATTTCTTGTAGTTGCAACAGTATTTGCAACATAAATACCAATTTGTAGTTCCTGGTTTGGGATTAGTACACTATCTTCAGTTGAAGATAGTTACATTTTTCGGACAACCTGTGATCTTGCTGGTATTAGAATTGTATTATTACCAGAAGTATATGTTATTAGTCTAATTATAAGCCAGTCTTCTGACGGCTTGAAATCTAATTGGCAGTTGAATTTTTTTATAATACAATGCCTATTATTCCATCACATGGTATTTCGAATTGCGAGTCTACAATATGAAACAGTGTGGAATTATATATTTATCTGTCTGTATCTCGATTGACGTTAATCCTCTGGATTGTAGCTGTAGCTATGTTTTGAAATGATACAAATATATTTTGACTGAGATTAATAGAGTGAATCCTAGCATCTTCTATTGCTGTGTATCTAAAGGGCTTTGGGAGTTTCCCGAAGTATTTTGGGCTACTCTGACATTGTGTTGGTTGTTGCGGTGGCCTCGACTCGAGTTGCCACGGCCACTAGTGTTTCCTCTATATTGGCCTTGTCCACTATTGTTATGTTTGTTGGTTGTGTGCTTAGTGCATATTTGACGGTTGAGGGCTTAAATTTTTTTTGTATTTTCCCTTATTTTTTTTTTTTTTATTTATTTTATATAACTTAAAAAAATTACATTAGTAAATTGTATTTTAAAACTGAAATGCGAATGTTGCCATCGCATTTACTTTAGATTATTATGCGCTCTCATCCTCCTCATCTTCCTCAGATGACTCTTTTTTCTTAGCTTTCTTGGCAGGCTTTGCGATCTTCTTTCGCTTCTTGGGCCCACCTGAATCGGTGCCACCCTATGCCTCATACTCCTTAACTGCCTTATTGTACTCCACCTTCATTTTAATGGCTTTATTTTACAGATTTCCTACCTAGATGTTCGCATAGCTTTACAGGCTATACTTCTCATCAGGCCAGATTGGACCGGGTTGATGTTTACAATTATTTCTTAATTTATTTGTTATGCAACGCAGTACAAATTAAAAAAATTATGCAACGCAGTGCATGTATAAAAAAATGTTGTGATGTGCGCTATAAGTAGCGCTTTCGGTTCCGTTATCCAGGTCTAGCTTGATGCGCTAGACGGGGCCGGTACTGGCTGCACAGGCTACTTATCCTTCGACGTCTGTTGGCGCACCGGTTGGCTCGCAGATGCTCCTTCGTTGGAATAAGAGGCGGCCTGCCCCTCACGCTTGTTGGTTCAGCTGCCGTTGCCCTGGGCGTATGGGTCAGGCTGTACCGGTGCCGGTCGTCGAAAAGGTGTTTTTATTTTCGCAGGTAGCTTCGAAGAAAGAGCTTTCTTTATTTTAATTCCGGTTTTAATTGTCTAACTTACTGAGTGAGCTGGAGTTAGTGGCTTTTTCTTTATAAGGCTTGAATTAAGAAAGTCAAGTTCTTCTTGTAATTTTTGGGCAGGTGGCTGTGTTTTTTAAATAATAGCTACTTTTTATGTCCGCTATTCTTTTATTTATTTTGTTTTTCACGCCCCCACGTTTAGCGATAACTCCATCACTACTCAGTTTCCCGATTGCAGTTGCGGTTTTTTTTTTCAGGTGTTGATTATCAAATTCTGTTGTATTTGTTGTTCAGATTCTCTCCATGTGTTCGGATCCTTGTGACACTATGTCACGGTCGCCATGTAATAATTATAATGTTTCCAATTGTATGTATGTTGTAATGATTATAAAGTTTCCACTTGTATATTGTATGGTGTCTTTTTATTAAATGAATTTCTTGATACAATTTATATTATCATTAAGCTAAGGCCGCGTAGCTGCGCTGACGGTGACGCCGGCAGCGGAGCGGCCGCAAAGTGTTTGTTATTGTATATCTATATATATGCTTATGTATATGCTTATATATATGTGACAGAGTTGCTGTATGCACATAAGCTGCGCGTCGGGTCGTGTTCAATATGCTGACGCTGCACGTGTGCACTTAGTTGCGCAAAGGCGCGATCTTATTACGTTTGGACTTAAAGAATGTTTATGTTCAGCGTTTTGTATACACTGCAACAAAGTGTTACAGTGTGTATTCATTAATTACATACTATACAGTATTTACTCACTCACTATATGAGCATGCTACACTGCATACTTTTTTGGCGCTGTGTTTGATCTGTGGTATGGAATTTTGAGTTTTTACTAGGATTCTAATAGGGTTATCTTAGTAAGAATTTCTTATTAGGCCTAGAAAAACAGTGCAGAAACTAGCAGATCTCTATATTATTTAGGTTGGGAATGAAGCGGCCAGGGGCACGCTTGGCAAGCCCCATCTTCTGTATCCTTATTCTAAGAGGACACAGAAGGCAGAACGTAGGACGTCTGGTGACGCCGTCATGCGGCGCTGTCATAGCGCAATAAAAATATAAATCTAATTATTATGCCATTGAAAGTTTAATCGTGGCAAACCAACCAACTAAAACAGGAAAAAAAATAAAGAACGAAACAGGAGTAGAGAAGGCAGCGGGAGAAGGGAAGAGAATCGCCAATATGCCAATAGTTGTTCTCCATTTTGTTGCTGCTTTTGGGACATTCAGCTTTTAAGGCCTAGCTTAGCAGATAGAACTTATTGATTTGAATTTTACATATTTTACCCAACAATAGTGTATTATTTCCTCCATGTTGAAAAATAATAGTATTCTTTTTTATTATACTCAAATTCGTGTATTTTGACCATTGAAATGCATGTCTAGTGAAGAAAAAGTGTGACGTGATTGAAATTTCGAACAGCCGTCAAAGTCTCATTGTTCCGCCTTGGACTACACTCAAAAAAATAAAATTAATATATAAAAGAACTATTTTTAAATAAAAGTTTTCCAGCTCGTAAAACTGAAACTTTTAACTTTAGATAGCTGTGCATTCAAGAGTTATGTAATATTTCATAAATTTGAATTTCTTGTGATTTTTTCTGAGTGCATTCACCCTAAAATATGACTTACTTTCAGAAGTCAACAGTCAAAATCAAGCAAGCTGTTGTGTAGCTTTGACCTAGATCGGAAATGGAAGTCGCTTTGATGAATTGCCCAATCCAACGGTTTTATGAGGGCCTCATTCGCAGCTCTGACTGTAGAATAATTCTTGGCAGTGTCTGTCTGTTTGTCAAAAGAATTAATTGGAACGGGAAATAAAAAGAGTTATTAAAGCTACCGGAAATACAGACAAAGTGACAAGTCCTTGAAGCAATTTTTCCAAAGTGTCAGACGGCGACGAAGTCTATGAAAACTGAATGCTGAAAATGAAATGGAATAATTCTCATATTCCAAACGCCAGTAAGTTGAACGGGAGAAAATGCGTGGAATTAAATTACATTGAGAAAAAATTATCTGAACTAAAGAGGTCTAGCAGATTTTCTGTAATCGATTTGAAAAGAACTTTTAGAGAGTAATCAAAATTTAAACTAATTTCTTGATGCTTTAATATACCTTTGTTAAAAAAAATGTTGAATAGAATAATGAAAAATGTTTATGAATAGTGTCCAAGTGTTGAAAAAGAAATAAAAAACTAAGAATATTGTAGAAAAAATGACATGACTAATACGAGCAAATGGTGAAGAAGAGAAAATGACCTGAGCATTACAAGTATTATAAAATTAAAAGGGATCCAGCAAGGATATTTAAATAAAGAAAAAGTAACATTTGAGAAACACTTTAAATCGCCATTTACTACACTTATTTATTTGCGGCTTTTATTAATTTTTGTCAACATTTGCCAGTACTGAAAATTTTAGTTTGTTTTCAGTGGTTTTCCGATTTTCCACGCTGTTGGTGTGTATTCACTCTTTTGTATAGAAGCTTTTTGGACCACAAAACAATAGAATTGTTGTTGAATGGAAGTCTGGTCACACTAGATTTGGGCTGCACAAAAAAGTCTGTTCACACTAACCTGGTGTTAGGCAGGTTAGGCAGATGAAGAAAACGTTTTTTTACTTGGCGGTTTCATTTTGTATATGCGTATTTAATGCAATTACCGAACGTTATTTAACTAACTTATAGTGGTATTTTTTTTTTGGTTACACTTAATGCATAGTTGTAGTTGTCGTTGTCATGGGTTAGCACAATTCTGCATTAAACTCGATTTGGTGTTTTCGCATTTTTCATTTCCTTTTTGCCTTTTTTGTATATTTATTCTTTGTTTGCACCTGCAACTTATGAGATGGGGTTTTTCCATTTCTTTCTCTCTTTCTCCATATGTTTTCACTTTTCTCCATTGCCATTTGCTTATATGATTGGGAGTTTCCCTCTCTTTCTCTCTCCCTTCTCCACCTGAAAGGATATGAATAAAACTCAAATAATTCACTTTGTGTATTTTTAGAAGCTTAATTTATTGTTGATGATTTGGTTAATTAAAGATTTCATAATACGTATTAATTCTGGTATTTTGTGTATAATTTGGTTAGTAACCAGCGCTAGTATTAACAAAAAAATGTATGGAGCAAAATGTAATTAAATGTAGTTGCCCTCGATAGGAGTCAGATTCTTATTTAACACTCACGCAAACAAGATTATTCATCTTTGAGTGTTAATACCGGGAGTCGACTGGGTCACAGCGGGGGTCGGGAACCTTTGATTCCCTAGCTCTTTCGGAGGGTGGTGTTATATTTTTATAGAGTCCCTACTGAAACTAAAAAGGAAGCTAAACTTCTTAACAACGAAAATACAGAACGATCCAAAATTGGAACAAACGTAAAGTTATTAAAAATTCGATAAACAAATTGACGGCTGCTTTATATACCCAGACTGTCAAAAGTGAATTTGGAGGATCTTAGGTAGTATTCGATCCTCGCGGTCTTTACCCACCCAACTGTAGATTCCCTAAACCTTTATATTATTATGTACCCATGTCAACAGGAAAGAAAACTTTTACTTCATCATCTCAAACTAATAACAATATTTATTTAATAATAAATGAATGACACTAATACATACTCCATTGAGTTATTCAATGTAATCTTCCTAACTTTAAATTTAAAGGATTTTTGTTTTTGTGTTGTTTTTCTAGTTACAGAAAATTTTTAATTTATAATTAACATTTTAATTATTTGTAATTTTTTCGTTTATGTATCGAAATCTAACTATTACAAACAAAGATATCCATATTTCCCTATTATTAATTTTAACTCATTTAACTTTTTTTCTTTCCATAAAAAAAATTTAATTAATTTTAATTAATTTGTTTTCTTACTTAAATATTTTTAAAAAATTTAAAAAATAAAATTCCTATCTAACTAATAACTTAATAATATGGATATATTTTTATGGAGGGGGTGTAAACAAAATGTGCATAGAAAAAAACTAGCCTATCAAATTCTATACTCTATATTTTTTCCATTTTTTTTTTTATTGTTTGGTAGAATATTTTTTTTTTGGTATTTATTTATAATATATAAATCTTTTATTCTTCGAATTCTTTTCAGTGTAGTCTTTTACTTACACGCGTCTCCCGGTGTTCCCTCACTCCACCTGATTTATGACGCTGCCAACTTGTGAATTAGAACATAACCAGTTAATTACATTTTGCCTTAATGACTTTTGGCCCAGTCATAAAACCCTGCTTGCAACCAAAGTTCAGTCTTTTCAGTTCAAATTGTGTACTGAGAATGGGAGCCGAGTTGGAACTGGTTGCTCCAACTCCTATATTAGCTTAATAAGTTCTTAAAAGCACCATTCAAAATTAAACCAAAATTGGTAAATTAATTTACAGCTACCATTTCCGTTTAAAGGGGAAAAATATTTACTTTTGATTAAAACAATTTAAAAGTCGTAAAAGTAAAAAATAACTATTCATTAGAATTCAGTTTTTATTATTTAAATGCCAATAAAAGGCGATACTTGAACTTGAAGTTAAAATTCGGAATAATTTAAAGTGTTTTTAACTATTTTTTCTAGTTGAGATGTTTTTTTGTTTGTATACCCTATAAATAATATAACAAATGCTTAGAGTAAGAACGAAAAGCGTATAATTCGGAATAGCTTCCTCATGCCTTGCTTGGGATTACGCCTGGTCAGTTCAGGCAACGATGGCGACTCAGCCAAAGCAATGCGAATAAAAACAGCCATTAGCCGCCATGTAAACAGATCCTCTTCGAATTCGTGCTCATCTGCTGCAAACTCCATTCCATTTAAGTCATCTACGCTATTATTATTACAGAAGTACAGAATGAAATTACAGAAGAACATTTTGCATAAATTAGAACGTGCAACATGGAAATCGCTGAAACGTGTCTAAAGTCGTTGACAGCGCGGCAGAGGGAGGGTATGCTTTGATCGTCGTTCTGGCCTGGCCTGGCCTGGTCTGTTCAGGTCTAGTCTTGGGCAGACGGGCAAGGTCAATTTGGGGCAACAGCTGCAACCTCAACGTCACATGTACAAAAAACAAGGAATGGAAAACAAACAAAAAAATGCAAGTGGGACTATTCAGACTTAAGGACCAACTTTTGCGTTTAAAATCATTAAAAAATAATATATCTTATAACCTTTATGTGTAAATTAAAAGTGCTTCTGCCTGTTACATATGCTTGCAGAAGACCAATATACCCTCTCAACCGAAATTCAATGGGTATAGAGTTTAAAAACTGTCGTAGAACATAGTCGTAGGAAACTATATTTCTTAATTGGAAAACAATTTCAAAAAAATTTGCTCAAAAAAAAAATAAATTATTCAAAAAATAAAAAATGTATTCAAACAAAAAAATTAAGACGTCATACTACATGCAAATCCGACCGTCATAAGTTAGTCAAGGAACAAGCAGTGGCAAGTGGCAATAAGAAAAACAGTTAATCGTTTTTTAACTGCATACTTTTACGGGATTTTCCAAGCATTTTCCCTCTGTGTATATTTACATAACATCACATATTCTTTTAGCGTACTCAAAAAAATGACTAATATTTTCATCAATTATTGAGAAATTGTAGAGCTATAAATTAAAATTGATTTCAGTTTATTCGAAATTCTTTGGGATCATTGTTAACATAAACAAACATTAATATTTATAGCTATTCGTGTGTGTGTGTGAGTGTGTGGAAATGTTGAACAACTCAGAAAATCGAAAATTGTTGAAGCTTTTACGAGCATTTAGAGCTGAGCCCATATAAACCTATTAAACAGCCATTAAATCAGCCCATAAAATCTGCTCTAGATGAACTGGCGGCCATGTCATCTGGATTGGATACGGGATACTGGATTGTCATTAATTCCATTTGATATTCCCACAGGTTTATTCGGTTGCCTGCTCGCTCAAATTGGAATGTAAAACGCGACAAACGCATTTCGAATTAGATTTCTGTTAAAGCGAAGCTTCAATTAACCTGGCCACAGAACCGACTCCTCTACACTCATCCCACCGCTTCCAACCTAACCAGTAACAACAGACGTTACTTCATGCACTGGGCAAAAAACAGGTTCTAAATATACTCATAACTTATGCTGTTTTAATCGTAAAAATTAAGTGTTTTTCTTTCTATAACAGCGTTGAAAATTACCTTTAAATTGGGTATATATTAAAATTCCAAAAGAAGGTACTGAAGAAATGGTAATATCCATATTAACGCTTCGATTAGGTATAATCCTTAAACATTATTGACCTTACTTAATATTATTTTATTAAGAATTTTGAGTAAAGTTTCTTTAAAACAGAACAAACAATAATAATATGGAAAAAATCCTTTTTTTTAAGAACTTTATATCAGTATATCGGAATAATACTCTCTAAAAAAGTCTTTTGTTTTTAATTCTGAGAAAAAGCTAGTAAACTTCTTAGTAAGAAGACTTTTAATAATTTTGGCTTTGAATGTGAATTGTGAATTGAATTCACAAATATAGCTCAATAAATCTAATTTAATTTGAAATTTTAGTAAAACTTATTGCGGGAAAATCTAATTATAAGAATTTTGTGATTAAAGTAAGATTCTTGTTTCGAAATAGTTGAAAGAAGTTGGAAAAACTCCTAAACTCCTAAAAACCACATAAACATTATTTCTAATAAGAATTTGGAAATATTCACATTGCTTGTAGAATGAATTTGAGAGAATTTCTATTTTTCTTTTAGTGGACTTAAAAGTTGAACTCACGTTTTAGCAACTTTGCCATGTTATTTTAGTTGTTGTTGTTGATGTAGTTGGCGTTGTTCTAGTTGTTGTTTGTGCTGCTGCTGTTGTTGTTGTAGTTGTTGTTTTTGGTTTCTGAGCGGCGCCTTTGAATGACCAACAAACTTGGCCAATTGTTCTTCAATATCGCTTAATTGTATATCATCAGCAATGGCCGCATTCAGGTAGCAGCCAACACCTGAATTTCAATCCGTATTCCCGAGGAAGTTTTCCGTATCCATATGGGAATTATGCAGCCAAACAGCACTGCGATTCCGGAAAAAATTGAAATGGCGGACAGGCTGCCCATAAGCAGCGCCAGTTCAACATCATCATCCGTTTCACTTACGTGGAAAAACACTCAAAGAAATACGCGCAATTTTTGCTTGAAACATCACGACGAACCACACGCTTTAAAGTGACAGCGACAACTGAAGCCATAGCTCGCGCTTAGAAAGTTGTTAAGCCGAGAGCAAATACGAAGAGAGTGGTGAGTACACCATGAAAGAGAGAGAGAGGGAGACAGCGATGGTAGATTGCTGCTGAAGTTGTTATTGTAAGCAGGCTGATGCAGGTCAAACTCAACTCAGAGATCACGGTTACAAACTCACCACAGCGATCTCTCTCTGTCTTTGTCTCTCTCTCTCATTTTGCTCAAGTGCAACGAAGTGCAGAACAGGTGCCGGTTGCCGCCATATTGAGTGCATATTTTGAGCTGCTACAGAGAATCTCCCAGTCGAGCAGTATTTGAGTACTTTTGTGGTCTACGGCGGCATTCTGTGCGCTTATTAACGAGTTAGTGGTGTAAGTCGTGAGAGGCAGGCGCTACTGGTTGGATGATGATTGCCCGCAGGCCATTTGACACATTTCAAGCACTTTAGTGAACTGACCCATTTCAGAAGAGAGCTAAACACAGCTCTGCAGGAATGAAGCGGAACCGAGAACTAAAATTAAATTCGAACTCGACGCTTCAGTTTGAGCTAATGCCACTGGGCGTTTTGTTGGCACATTAGCAACGTCATAGTCGATCATTATTATGCTCTTTAGCCGGAAGGGTCTATATGAAGAAGAGAGAGAGAGAGACAGATAGAGAGAAAATCAAAGAGTTTTTGTATTAAGATTTCGCTTTTGATTGACAGAGGCTACTAAAAATACAACATAATAGAGAAATTTCCTAAAAATGTTTTCCGACTTTCTAAATTTGAATTACGTCACGTAAATTATTGAATACCTTAGTATTCTATAAAATATATATAATATATAAATATATACCTATATATAAAATTCCAATATTTTGATCTAAACTTACAATTAAAAGTTGCCAAATTGGTTCCACTTTGCTGTCACTTTGTTCCGTAAACGTTTCACAAATTGTTTGCCAAACTGTAATGAAAGCAAAATGCCGAAAAGAAAATAAATTGAAATGCGCTCAGAAGTTAAATATTTTTAGGGTAAATTAACCAAAAATGTGGAACTAATTGTGAATAACAGTTACAAAACTAGAAACAGCAAACAGAATAAACAAAGCTAAAGTATTTTAATTACCACAATTACACTGTCAATAAGGACAGAGACAAACACACATTTTCCCATTTACCACCTAAAGAAAAGTGCATCAAAACTTTATTTGACAGTTTCAACTGAACAATTCATGAAGTGAAATGCGCAAAACGAAGCAATTTTGATTAAAATTGCTACAAACAGTTGCCAGTTTCTGGAATTGTCAGCCAAATGTGGTTGGCAGTTTTTACTGGCGAGTCGAGAGAGAGGCATTTCAGGGGATTTACAGGGTCTACGTGCAGAACCCTCTGTTAATTGTCATTTGTTCTAAATGCAAAAATGAATGAAAAAACAAACAAAAAATGCAAGTGGGAGTGCTCGACGGGAAAGTTACTCTATTCAGACTTAAGCACCAACTTTTGCGATTAAAATAATTTTAAATTAAAATATCTTATAACTTTTAGTTGTAAATTAATAGTGCTTCTGCCTGTTACATAGGCTGTTACATAGGCACAAAACCAATATACCCTCTCAACCAAAATTTAATGGGTATTGAGTAGAAAAACTGTCGTTGAACATAGTCGTAGAACAAAGGACAAGCGACAGTGCGAAAGTCCCCCGCGACGCCGCCTGCAAAGGTCGTAAAAGTTGAGATTTTAACGTGCGCTCTACACGTGTAGTATACGTTCTGCGCTCCGTGCTCCCTGAAAAGAACGAGAGTGTGAGTAAGAGTGAGAGCTTTGAGTGTGAGTGAGAGTTAGAGTCGAGCTGTCAGGAGTAAGGCAGCAGAGCCAGGAGCCGCGGCGCAATTTGGCGCAGCTGTCGCCAGTCAAAGCGCTGCAGTCGCTATCCGCTGCCCAAGCTGGCGTCATAAAGCACTAAAACGTATTAAAACAATTTACACTTAAAAAAAAAAAATCAGCAGCAACAACTGTTGTTGTGTGGCTTGTAGTAGACTGCACGTATCCAGGCCTAGAGTGAAAGAGAAAGGCGCTCAAATAGAGATACGGAGGTTGGATAAGCTTAGCAAGCAGAAGTAGGAGGGGGTATAGTTAAAGCTACTTTTAGTTCTCACTCGCACTTGAAGTGTTTTTAAGTTTTGTCTCTTTCAGCTATCAACGAAGCGTCTGCTGCTTCTCTTCTACTCATTCGTTGTAACTGTCATAATCATAACAGTACTCGCGCATCCCAGCAAGAAATTAAAGTCGACAATTTCGAAACATATCGAGAATAGGCGAGGGGATGGGTGGGGGATGCGCGGCTGGGCATTGACAATCCCGTTACCGTAACTCTTTTCGCTAAATTCAAATAGCATTTGGCGCTTATTTGCATAAACAACGTGAAAGTCGTAAAATGAAAAATTGCATAAAATATAAAAAAGGAATGGGGAATTGAAGTGCAAAGCGTAGTAGAAGGAGAGCGGAAGGCAGAAGGCGATAAATAGAAGTAGAAGAAGCCAGCAGCAGAATATTCTGCAATTGTTGTACTCAGCCGCGAAAGGTCGCGAACGGCACCGTGAAGCAAGGCTTATAATTTTATGAAATATGCAAATTTCCAAATTTAAATAATTTACAAAAAATATTGGAAATCTGTACATAAAGATGTTCAAAACTTAACCGTTTTTTTTTTATAACTATTATTTTTTTTATTTATTAAGGCAGTCAGAATGGTTTATGGCTATAAAAATTATGAATATTTCTGCAGTTCAGACCTCAGTACGTCACATTCAGCTACCGTTACATCCGTTCGTTGCTTTCCATATGAAAGGCACTCGGATTGTTGCATGCTGAGCCAATTTCCTACAAAAAAAAAAGGTATATACATTTATGTATATGTAAATTAATTAATTTATTATTTATTATTATTTTATAAGTGAGCCGAAGCGGAGCTTCTAGCCTGAATGCCAATCAACTACGGAATGTGATATGAAGTGTTGGCCCATTTGCAAGATATGTCTTTTAATATTTCCTATGGATTTAAATATACAAGACCACGTGGCGATAAAAAGAACATTAATCGAAAGAATCTGATAATTATCAAAAACCGTCTAAGGCTGCCAGATAGTTTAGAGTGCGTTGACTCTTGTTAACTACTCCCCCTTCAAGACTAAGGCCTCCCTCAGCCGAGCCAATTTCGGCGACACTTCCCTCAATTGCTTAACAATCTTCCTAGCATTGAGAAGTTGTCGGCAGGAGAGACCAACGCTGATGAGCGCACAGCAAATGGCTGAAACGGAGAAAGTCACACTATATGCGCGGTTAGTTTCGGCATCGTCCTTGGATCACCTCCAGATTACGTTCATTGAGTCGATGAAGGTAGATAGTTATCTTCTTGCACTCTGCTATGATTTTCGGGAACTTAATAATAAAGTGAATGGCACTGGCAGACTGAAGTACATTTACGGACGAAACGGACATAAGATAAGGGTATTTGTGGGCTCCTCCAGCCAAACTGACTTTAAATCTGCATGGGCTAAAATATTTGGACTGACTATATTGATTTTTGCGAGCGTAACTGCAAGCATCAAAATTCTTCATCGTCAACATTCTGTTTCTGGCCAATAAAGTTTCATGTAAGTGGCCGTATCTTGAGAATCCGGTTGAACTCTAATATTAATTTCTATCTGTTTGTTGTTCGAATTACTTAACTGCCTTTCTATAAATCTAATATTCTCTAAATCCCTAGCGTCAGGAGTACCCACCACCAAAATTATTAAATTGAAAAAACTATAGCTAACTTATAAGCAAGTACTTCAAAAGTGCATTGTTAATTTTAGGTGCATAAAAAGGTAAAAAACTTAGAAAAAGAAATGGGGTCATTTGAGGTTGTCTTTACGGACCACCCTCTCCTTGATGAGGACCGTGGTCCCCAGATCCGCTTCCACAGCTCTCTCTTCGTATAATGGCGTGAGCTTTACTTTACTTTATCGCCAACCTTGAAGACTCAATTCTGCCGAGAAGTGTTTTCTCTGGCCCTGAGTGCGACTTGCGCGCCCTTAATTCTTGATTGAACATTCTTAAGCAGCTCGTCTCAGCGTGCCTGGACCACGTCGACTGGTCTTTTGTCGATGACTGAGTGAATTGATTTGTTGTATTCAGTTGCTGCCATCAAAATCTAATTCTAACAAGGTGCTATGAAGCGCTATACCTGTCTGTTGGTGAGACTGTGAAGAGGCAGTGCATTAGAAATGGTAACATTGAAGTTATTTGTCAGCATGGCCGTAATTATTTGCGAGTTGAGCGACGGCTCAATGTCGCAATATACCAACTTGACATTGGGAAAGAAATTCATGAGTTGTAGCAATGCCGGTTTTAAATCTTCTTTAAATGATTCGAGAGGCGACGGGCTGTACAACAGCGAATTTTGAAAACTTGTCTACGCAAGTTAAAAAAAATTTCTTGTCAGTAGAGAAGATGTCATCTCACCCACTTGTGAAGGGATTGGCTTTTCACCAAGCTCCTGTTTTCTTGGGTGTTTATTATATTTCGCCCTAGTACATATTTTGCAATTTAGCACGATTTCATTCGCCAATTTGGCCATTTTCGGGAAGTAGTAATCAGACAACACTTGCTTCACGTTTTCTTGAGCCGAACTGTGTGCTCTCTTGTGCTCAGTGGTGAGGATTTCTGTTCGCTCTCCAGCCCAAAATATGTCTACCACACGGCAATACGAAAATTTTGTGGATGGAAATCTTCGAACTACCTCGTCTTGTATGATTGCGAGTATGTAAGTCACAATGGAAGGCGTTTACACCCTTAGCTGTGATTATGTAGTCTAGATCATCCAACAGAGACTCTTTACAGACGTAACTGTATGACGTCTTTTGTTCCCAAACAGAACGAAGATGCGCTTTGATGGGGAGCGCGCCTCTTCCAGCACTATTTGGTTTTGAAAACAGTTCACCGGCTTGTCCGTTGATTCTATAGTGTAGTAAATTTTCCTTGCCGGGTTTGTAAAAAATTTTCGCGTTTTCATCAATAGGTGTTTTTGACCTCTTTATTTTAGCGTTCGGGTTAGATTCTGAAACCGCAAACGTTAACGGCAGATGGTCCGTAAAGATATTTATGTCCTTAACGCCATACAGATAATGCCATAATTTGGCCAAAGCCCAATGATTAGCTAGCAATTCTCTTTCATTGGTAGCGTAGGTGATTTCTCGGTCTTTCAGTGTTCTTGAAATCATTGTTATGGGCCGACCATCCTGTGATAACACCGCGCCTATTCCATAGGCTGAAGCATCGGTCGTTAGATCGAATGGCTTCTTATAATCGGGATATCTGAGCATGACATCTTCAGATGCCAGTATATTGCACAGCTTGCGGAACGCTTGTTGTTGCGCTGGGGAGAATTGCACTGCAATATTCCGTGATCTATTTTCTCCCTTTAAAATTTCTGAGATGATTCGCGCGATGACGGCGAAATTCCTAATGAAACACCTTTAGTAGCTAGCTAGACCTAAAAATAATCTGACTTAAAAAACCGTGTTGGGCACCTGAAAGTTTTGAATGGCCTTGACTTTCTCCGGGTCTGTTATCGTACCGTTAGAAGTGACTACAAACCCGAGAATATTCATGCTTTTCTTCAAAAAACGCGATTTTTCAACTGATACCCTCATATTTGCCTCAAGCAGGCTCTTTAGAACCCAATTTATATGCTTTACATGGGACTCCTCATTCTCTGAAAAGATGATTACGTCATCGACGTAAACATAGTAGAATTTCCCGATCTGCTCCCTTAGGAAATCATCGATTGTTCTCTGAAAAATGCTAGCCGCATTTTTCAGACCAAAGGGTAGTCTCCGAAATTCGTACTTCCCTCCGTTTCTCGGTCGCACTCTGCAAGTATTATTTGATGAGACCCAAACTTTAAGTCCCGTGTTGAGATATACTTGGCTTTGCCCAAGTTTCCCAATATCATCGATATATTCGCCGTGGGGTATCTATCAGGAATTGTTCTGTCATTTCCGAAAGTCCATGACCATACGCATATTCCGATTCCCAGCCTCGTCAGTTCCCTTTTTGTCCACAATCCATATGGGGTTATTGTAAGGTAACGCTGATTTTGAATAATGCCGTTTCTAAGCAGCTTCAGAATTTCTTTGTTCACGAACTCTGCCGCCGCCATTGGGTATGAGTAAAGCTTGGCATATATTGGTTTTTCATCGATGGTTCTAATAGTAGCGACCACCGATGTATTATAGGGCAGGGACTCCTTAGGAACACCTTATTTCTGTCTTTAAGTACATTGAGGAAAGCCTTCTTGACCGTCTAGGGTGTGTCGGAGCAATCAACGTTAGTGTGATTAACATCGGCGCATGTACGGAAAATAATTTTTTCGGCTTCTGAACTCCATTTGATTTGACCAGACATCAAGCAGAGGGTCGCCCTTGCCTGAGACAGCAAGGTCGAACATATTATGCCATTGAACGAAGAAAGATCTAGAGTATAAAAAATGTTGCCTTCGTATTAAAAATTGAGACAAGGCATTTATACGTTATCCTAGTAGTGTCATGAATGTTGAAAGGAGTTTCTATAGGGTCGACGCCTTTTAATCCCTCAAAAGGGCGAATGAAATTTTTACAGGCGCCGATATCTAAGAGGAATTCCATTTCCGCTCCCGCTACTCTCCGTCTGATGACAGGTAGCAGGGACTTCCCCTAAAAAATTGAAGGCATCAGAATCATAGCCGTTACCAGCATCATCATATATTCGAATTTATATATCATATATATGAATTTATGGTTTAGCCGTTGCTGTTTTCTTTGATTGCCAGTCCTGTCAGACGTGGCCGGTCTCCTTTGAGCTAGAACTTGCACCTCAATGAATGGGTTGAATAAGCCTTGAAAGGGACGGATTGACGTTCATAGGCTCTGGCGCATTATTAGAGATTTGTTGCCTGCCACTCCGCTGATAGGATTTCTTGAACCGCTCGGTTCGGATTCCGACTGCTGAGAGTGGTACTGTGTTTTTGCGTTTGGCCGGCGTTCATAGTCCACCTGGCTTTTTGCAAATTTCGCCGCGAAAGCATATCTCTCGCTTGGTTCGACTCGACTTCCTGCTCAAGGGCAAGAGCTGAGAGCAAGTCTTTGGGCTTTGCCGCAAAGAACACGTCCGTGAGGCTGCGCTTGGGCCCTGATATAAATACTCGCAACGCGTCGTCACGGAATTTTGCACGTAGACCTATAACTAAGTTTGCTTCATAGGTTAATTGTTAATTAGCAATGTGAGCTTTATCTCTACTTCGTCATAATATTGAAGAAACGAAAGCTCACCTTGCCTCAAGGTGCCTAACTCCTGTTCTATTACATGAAGTGGCCGCTTGTCACTGTATGTTAAATCTAGACGACTTATTATCGCATCGAAATTTAACACTTTGCCGAACGAAGCTAGTACTGCATCAGCGGGCCCCCTGATTTTGCTTCTTATAATGATAATGACAATGGCCTGAGCTGCCATTAAATAGCTTAAATATCTCGTAAGCAGCTCTCGTCACAATGAATATTATGCCTTATCGCAATGGCTGTGTAAGCCTGTACCACTGGCGGTTCGATTGCTTGTGTCGAGGCCGACGAGACAGGAAAATGTGTTGAGGCTGTAACTTTAATGTGAAATTAGGAGTCAGACTCTGAATCAGTAGGGTATTGGTGAGGTATCAGTGTACGGGTCACTCCCTCGCTGCAGTCAATAATAATTTCTCTGCTTCCAACGCTGCAGTCTCCGCTGTCCAGATAACTTGTCCGTTACTCTGGCGATAATTCGCTGCTGTTGTGACTTCGGTGAATGACACTTTTTTTTATAACTGATGAGGTTGATTTACGGGCACTGCTCGTGCCTGTGTTGACGTAGGTCAGCAAGCGAACTTTAACACTACTCGCAACGCTTTCTTGTTGATATCGTTAGCGAGGTTGCACAGGTTCACGAAAACACTCGTGGGTAAATCAGACAATAGTTGGGCGCCAATTATTTATTTTATTATTTATTATCATTTTATAAGTGAGCCGAGGCGGAGCTTCTAGCTTGAATGCCAATCAACTCCTGAATATGATATGAACTGTTGGCCCATTTGCAAGATATGTCTTTTAATATTTCCTATGGATCTAAATATACAAGACCACGTGGCGATAAAAAGAACATTAATCGAAAAGAATCTGATAATTAACAAAAACCGTCTAAGGCCAGATAGTTTAGAGTGCGTTGACTCTTGTTAACTTATATATATATATTTTTTCATGGAGAATACTCATAAGACAATAAGCACCGAGCGTAAATTCTGGGAGCAGCGGGAGTTGAAACAACACAGTTCCAACTTCCCCCAAGCTCTCCGCTCTGTTATCTTTCGCCGCCAGTTTTTCCTCCTTTTTCAGTTTTTCCAGTTTCCTGCATAGGCGGTGGAAATGTTCCCCTAATGATGACGCTGCTTGAGTACTGTTTATATACATTTTCTGTTTCTTTTTTCCTGGGGAAATGTGGCAATAGTCTCAAGTGCTGCCTGCAGTTGAAGCCCATTAATATTTTTGAAATATATATATATATTTTTTCATCTTTTTTTTATTTGTGAAATGTGATGACAAAACAAACAGGCGCAATCATTGCGTTGATTTGCAAAATGGCGCTGATGACAGCAGTCGTTGTGGGAGGGAGGGGAAGCACGAGAATTGACATTATAACCTTGAATTATGTATGTATATATATTTAAAATTTATATATTTATATATTATAAAGCCAAATCCTGCAATTATTTTTAATATTTTGATAACGAATAAATTTCTTTTATTATAATTCCTTTAAAATACTCATATTTTCGGCTCGAATACTCATGATAAAAGTATTTAACCTATATTCATAATATACAGATTTGGATTGCTTTTGTCTCATAAAAATTATACAGAGGTTCAGTAAATTTTTTAGTAAAATAAAGCAAAATATATTGATCCAAAATATAACCATATTTTTATATATATTTGCAATGATTTTCACTCCTAATTTGGGTGTTCAAGTTACGGTTAAGGCCATCGAATGTGTTGTTGTGGCTGCAGCTTTTTGTGGCTTTATATCAACCGAATTGTATAGAGTAGACCAATCAGTTGAGGACAGATGTTGATTAAGCAAGGAAAAATTTCCCTTGTGAAAACAACGGCGGGTTTTACTAACAGGTTTGGATAGTGGTTTAGTCGACGTGGCAATTGAAATAACAATTTCTAAGATAGGATGAAAGGAGTCTTCAGGAAATACTAAAGGACAAGATCTTGACACACTGGTAGAAGTGCAATCGTTGACAAAAATAAGATCAAGCATTCTGTCAAGATTATTAGGAATCGAGTTTATTTGAAAAAACGAAAGGTCATACAAAGTCATGTTGTGCAGAAGGCACAAGATAATTAGATTTCCTAAAGAGAGACCACTGGATATTAGGCAAATTGAAATCGCCTAAAACGACAAACATGTCTTTTTCACGTACGAGTGTTGATATATATTTAATACGGCTTAAATGCTGCATATAAATAGAAATATCAGAACACGAAGCGAATAAAGAGCACTTTATGAAAATGGAACATGATGGGAATGATAACTTAAGGGGAAGTATTTCCATATAAAGAGGTGATACGGATAAAGTAATTGACTCGGACCGAAGGGAACAATTAACTGCAATGAGGACCCCACCACCACGACGAGTTATTCTATCTTTTCTATAGGATGTAAAGGCTGTAGAAAAAATTTAAGAATTTGAAATTGAGGAATTAAGCCATGTCTTAGAAAAAGCAATAATTTGAGACTCGTAAGAAGAACTTTGTAAAAATACATTTTTAAGCTTAGACACTAGACCTCTAACATTCTGATAACTGATATGTAGTAAATCTGAAGATCTATCTAGTTTTTTGCAGGATTATTACTAATGGTTGCTTGCGAAAGAGAGCCACTAGCTTGAAGACTTCCAGACAAACCCATGAATAATTATTTGTGGAGGCCAGAAATTTGGATCACAAATAAGTGAGAATGTGTGCGATAGAACATTAATTTTGAAGGAGGGTATATTCCATAGGTTCAGAGAAATTAAATTTAGTTACTGATACATTGCCTGAAGATTTGCTGGCAATATAGGCAACAATAGTTTCACATGTAGTATCAGCTGAAAGTTTAGATATTAAAATTTGCTTACACGGTGCAAAAACAGTAAACAAAGGAGTCGGGGCAGGGTCAGAACCCTGAACAGTTACCGAAGCTGGAAGCACAGTTATGGGTGCAGTACCAGGATGGGCTGTAATTGAGTCAGTTGCCGGAGATGAAATCGCAGACACCAACTGAAGTGGAGCTGCAACGGCAGCCGGAGCTGGAGGGACAGCTGGACTTGTAGCTCGTGTTGTAGTTGGAGCACAAGCCTGAGTTTGATTAGGAGAAATTGGTTGGACATGAACAGCAAATAGATTGGAATTTGAAGAATTATCGGGGTGTTGAAAGGAAGAGTGGCCGACTAACGGTGAAGGCGAGGGCGAGAAAAATCGAACCGGAGATAATGCTAAACGGCGAGGAGTTGATAAATTTTCTGAAGTGGTAATAGCCATTGCAGAGGAAGATGAAAGAGGAACATTTAAAAATTGATCCTCTAACCGACGGATAGGTGGGGATTCGACATTTCCTACTGAATATTGTTATGAAGAGCGCGCAAATTGAGAGCGCAAGGAAATATGTGTTATTGCGAAGAGTTCTACAGAACACAGCAAACTCATCTCACCTCGAAAGAGCTAGGGAATCAAAGGGTCCCAACCCCCGCTGTGACACAGTCGACTCCTGGTATTAACACTTAAATATGGATAATCTTTAAATAATAATCTTGTTTGTTGTGAAGGTTAAATAAGTGTCTGACTCCTAAGCGAGGGCAACTACATGTAATTATATTTTGCTGTATACATTTTTTTGTTTATACGATATTTACTTTATACTATAGCGCTGGTTACAAACCATGAAAATTATACACAAATTACCAGAATTAATACGTATTATGTAATCTTTAATTTACCAAATCATCAACCATAAAAGAAAAATTGCAGTTACAAAAACACCAGATTGCAAATATAAAAATATATTTCTGCGGATTAAGTTAACGAAAAAAATCGGTAGTGCGCATAACGGATAAAAAAGACATTCTAATTCAGTTAATAATTAACGTTCGGTAATTGCATTAAATACGCATATACAAAATGAAGCCGCCAGGTAAAAAACGTTTTCATCCTCTGTCTAACCTGCCTAACAATTTTACCAGGTTAGCGTCAACAGACTCTTTTGTGCAGCTCAAATCTACTATGACCAGACTTCCATTCAACAACAATTCTTCTCTGGCTCTCTTCTATTCTTCTTCAAAAAGATTCTATACAAAAAGAGTGTCATACACAGAACCACAGAAAATGCAGTAAACAACCTCAAACTAAAATTTTCAGTACTGGCAAATGTTGACGAAAATTATTAAAAGCCACATATAAATAAGTGTAGCAAAATAGCGATTTAAAGTGCTTCTAAAATGTTACTTTTTCTTTATTTAAACTATCTCAAAATAAGGTTCCCCTTTTCAATATCCTTGCTGGATCCTTATTAAGTTTATAATACTTGTAATCCTCAGGTCATTTCCTCTTCTTCACCATTTGCTCGCATTAGTCATGTCCTTTTTCTACAATATTCTTAATTTTTATTTCTTTTACAACACTTGTAACCTATATCTCCTTTCTTCAGCTGCTGCATGGACTCACTTTTCCCCTTTTTTTTTTTGAGCTATTCCTACAAATTTTTCATTATTCTATTCAACATTTTTATTTACTCTCTATACTCTGTTAAATATATAACAAGAAATTAGTTGAAGTTTTGATTACTCTCTCAAAGTTCTCTTCTAATCAATCACAGAAAATCTGAAACTATCCAATCAGAGGCATCTTTTATCGGCAGAGCCTTCATGTCACATAATGTACAGAGCATCTCCTAGTCTAGACCTCTTTAGTTCAGATAATTTTTTCTCATTGTAATTTAATGCGACGCCTCTTCTCCCGTTCAACTTACTGGCGTTTGGAATATTCCATAATTATTCCATTTAATTTTCAGCATTCAGGTTTCATCGTCTTCTTCGATGTGTAATGGTTGCAGAATCATACATAAGAAATACATTGGTATTTACAGCGCAAGTCATTTGCAACAAACTTGTCGCCTGCGCTGTAATTTTTAAGAGCTTTCTTCTAACCTTAATGCAGAAAAGAGATCGACAACGTCATGCAATAAAACTACGTTAACGCATTAAGCTTATGAGCGAGCTTACGCGGTAATTGTTTAAAGCTTTATTCAAGGCTTAATGCAGAAAAGAGATCGACAACTCAATGCAATAAAGCTGTGTTGACGTATAAAGCTTATGAGCGAGCTTGCGCAAGCTGCAGCTTAGCTGAATATCGCGAGCAAAGTGATGCATACGCATGCGATAAATCGTCCACGTTAAATAATACAAATTAATTAAAACTTGTGTAAGTGGGTTAAAAATATTAATAATATTATTAATATTAGTGCAAAAATAAAAACAATCAATTAAAATTTGGACAAAAAAAATATAAAAATAATATTTATTTTTCGCCCACGTGCAACTTAGATTCCATTATCTAATCTGGATGCATCCAGGTCAAGGCTGATCTTAGGAGAAATTCTTAGAAATTCTTAATACATCCTAAAGATTCGATAAAAGAAAAAAAATTTTAATTTTTGATACTTATGAAAAATTTATATATAGGGTATCTTAACCTAACTAATTAAATTAAATAAAAAAAAAATAAAAAAATGAAAAACAACAAACAAAATTAGGAAAATGTGTGTGCAGAGGAACAGTGTATAAAAAATGTAGCAATAATTAAATACAAAAAAAAATTAGTTAAAAGATATGAACATGTGTGTATAGTAGTACAGTACTTCTTAAAACAGGAAAATTGAGTAAAAGAAAAATTAATGTACAAGAAAAATGTGGAAAGCAATAATTAATAAAACAGAAACAGTAGTGGGACAAGATAGATAATATTTGTAAGAAAAAATATATGAAAAATTAAAAAAAAAAAAATAAAGAAAAGCAACATTGTTAGAAAAAAAATTATATATATGTATCAGATATGTATCTATTTAGATAATTTTTTTTTTCAAAATTTTCTGAGTTATAATTAGAATAAATTAAATTACATTAATTTAAAAAGAAAAGTACACATATATATAGTAAAATAAAATAAAAATGAAAAACCCCAAACCTTTCCCATATGCCACATGATAAAAATTTGATTAGCATGATCTGGTACACCGTTGGAAGACCTTGTATGTTAGTCACACTTTTTTATTTCTCTTTATTCTTTTAACAATGAAAACAAATGTAATACATTTTTATTAACCCCTTATTTCTGTACACTGAAAAAAATTCTTTATTAAAATATTGAGTATCTACAAAAGCAGAAAAAATTATATTAACAATAAATAACCAGAAAAAAAATTTAATACAAACAAAAAAATAAAAAAATATAGAGTAAAGCATATGATATACTAGTTTTTCTATGCACATTTTGTTTACACCCCCTGTCACAAAAATATATCCATATCATTATGTTATTATTTTGATAGTAATTTTATTCCTTAAGTTTATTTTTTAAAATTATTTAAGTAAGAAAATAAATTAATTTAATTAATTAAATTTCTTATGAAAAGAAAAGAAAGTCAAATGAATTGAAATTAATTTTAAGCAAATATTATTTTTATGTTATTATTTAGATAGGAATTTTATTCCTTAAGTTTTTTTCAAATTAATTAAGTAAGAAAAAAATTAATTTAATTAATTAAGTTTCTTATGAAAAGAAAAGAAAGTCAAATGAATTGAAATTAATTTTAAGGAAATATTATTTTTAATAGTTAGATGTCGAAATATTGTAAATAATAATGGTGGTAGATTAAATGAAAAAAATACAAATAATTAAAATGTTAATTATAAATTACAAAATTATTGTAAATAGAAAAAAACAACACAAAACCAAAATCCATTAAATTTAAAGTTAGGAAAATCACATTGAATAGCTCAATGGAGTATATATTAGGGTCATTTTATTTTATTTTTTTTTATTTATTTATTAATAAATCGACTAATTGCAGTCGATCAAAAGATAAATATAATTATGATATAAATTAAATTAAAATTTAGAAATTAATTAAATTAAAATTTACAAGTAAGATTAAAATTGAATTACATTTAAGCCTTCTGGGGTATTAAAATCAATCAATTTTTATGGTCCAACATTTGTTGCACAGGATTGGGGAAAACCCAGGAAAAAAACCCAATCAGACCAGGAAAAAAGTCGAAAAAGAAATATAAAGAATGTTGAAAATAGAATGAAAATAGAACATAATAGACCAAAGGATAGAAAGAAAGAGAGTAATAAAGTAAGATAACACATCATATGGACGTGCATAATAAACAATGTGACCGTGTGCCCCAATTTGATGGAACCGAGGATCCATAGTAGATGGAGCAGATGCGTCAATGTATCGCGCTTCAAGCCAAGCCATTGCTGTGGCGAAAATAATTAATAATTATAATGCAGATATCCGACATAGAACTACATCCATTTCTACATTAAAAAAATATCAAAAATCAATCGAGTATTGAATAATTAGAATCTCGAGATTTTGAGCGGATTCTCGGTAGGTATCCGGACTTTTTTAGTGATGTATTAAATTATAATAAAGAAAAAGAAAAACAGAGAGAAAAGAGGACAATTCAGGAAAACACCAAACAAAAAAGAAGCAGTGTTGCCAAGGCAGCAACCACCTCAACCAATCAATGATTGGGGTTCTCCCGAAGATTGAACAGAAGAGCAGATTTTAGGTGTAAGAGAGAGAGTTCTAAAGAGATAACGTGATAAAATTCGTTGTAATTGGAGCACAGCACACGGAATCGATTGTGCAACGCATAGTCAGTTCTGCAATTAGATAAAAATAAGGGATAATAATTCCTTGTCAGTCTACGAGGAACATGAAAGTTAAGACGAGATAATAGACAAGGAGAACTAATGTCACCGATAATTAATTTATGAAGAAAAAATAATACCAAGGATAGTTCTACGGTTAGTTAATGAAGGGAGATCAATTAGTAAGAGCCTATCAGAGTACGGTGGAAGACAGCGATCGGGATCCCAGTTTAAGCCACGAAGGGAAAAGAGGAGGAATTGCTTCTGAATGGATTCAATACGAACTTGATGGATTCCATATTGAGGACTTCAAACACATGAACAATATTCTAGTATGGGGCGAACTAGAGAAGTATATCCAAGAACACCCTTGGCTTTGTTAGTTATGGAGCAGATATGCAGAATGAAACTAAGTTTGGCATCAAAAAGTACAACAAGGTCTTCCACAGTCGTTATACATTGCAAGGGTACATTGTCAAGCGTATACGTGACTAAGTGTGGAGTAATTCGACTAAAAGTCATAAACAAGCATTTAGAAATATTTAAGTGCAACTTATTAGCCTGACACTAAAGATGCATGGAGTTACAGTCATCTTGCAGACATATATATTTAGAAGGATCGTTGTATGAAAGAATAAGTTTCACATCATCAGCATACATAAGGATGCGTGAGTAGGGCAAAATAAATGGCAGGACATTAATAAATAATGTGAAAAATAATGGACCAAGATGACTACCTTGCGGCACACCCGAAGTAACAAATACGGGTTTAGAAATTTCGGATCTCAACAGAACTCTTTGGGTTCTGTTTTTTAAATAAAAGGAAATCCAAGTCAGAAGTGTGGGGGAATCCAATTCGATCTAGCTTGAAGATTAAAAGATCATGATTTACAGAGTATATGAGTGTGTGTCTGTGTGTGTATCTATGTATATAGTTGCATGTATGTATATGTCTATGTATCTGTGTGTCTTTTCTACATTCATGCATAATATATTTTATTTATTTTATAATTTTATATTTTCACTCAAAATAAATAAAATATATTATGCATGAATGTAGAAAAGACACACAGATACACAGACATATACATACATGCAACTATATACATAGATACACACACAGACACACACTCACTTAAATAGAAAATGGCTTTTACTTGAATGCACATAGAAACAGACAGAACAGAAATCAGTATAAACGACATCTGTTTGCATTCTACTTAGGAATGCATCATTCACCAATGATGTGAATTCAAGCAGATTAGTCGTGGTAGACCGACTCTTAATAAAGCCATGTTGAAAAGAGGAAATTATCGACTTACAGAGGTGCTGCAAAGTTGATTTTACAATTTTTTCGAATAATTTTGGGATTGCAGACAACTTTGCAATTCCTCTGTAATTCGATATATCGGATTTAGCTCCTTTTTGTGAATTGGGATAATATATGATTCCTTCCAAAGACATGGAAAACAGCGGAATCAAGAGATAAGTTAAAAAGTTTGAGTAGGGGAAGATGTAGAGAGCAACTTGGGATATTGTCGGGCCCAGGAGAATATGAAGATTTTAAAGTTTTCATTGCTGTAACTAGATCATTATCAGTAATGATAGGAGAAAATAAAGAGTTAGAGGAAGAAACAGGATAAGGATAAGGGTAAGCGATATTGTTAATGGAAGAAGTGTAAGTAGATTGAAAGAAATTTGCAAAAAGGTTAGCACTAGTAAAGTCGTCCTTGGATCCCTCATTCTTCAGAAAAAATGTAGGAGGCATAGACGAGCTGTTACGCTTAGAATTTACAAATTTATAAAACAGTTTAGGATCCCGCTCAAGCTGATTTCTGCAGCGCATAAGATACTCATTATAGCATTGAGAGTTAAGGAGAAGGAAGTTAGATTTAGCAATAGAATATTTAGAAAAATCAATATTAGATCCAGAGAGTTTAAATTTTTAAATAGCTTAGTTTTAATATTTTTTAAATTTGAAAGTCGACGTGTAAACCATGGAGGCTTGGATGAAACAGGCAATACAACACTACTTGGAATGCAGATATCAAGAAGTGAGTTAATAGTGTCATAGAAGTGGGTTAGAGGAAAATTTATATCAACCGAATTGTATAGAGTAGACCAATCCGCTGAGGAAAGAAGTAAGTAAGTTGAAATGGGTACATAATAATATAAAGGTTTAGGGAATCTCTATAAAAATAATCGCATATGAGATTCATGGTTTGGTGGGTAAAGATCGCGAGGATCGAATACTAGCTAAGATGCTTCAAATTCATTTTTGTCAGTCTGGGTTCAAGAGTTTCGTTGTTAGGCAGTTTAGCTTCCATTTTAGTTTCAGTAGGGACTCTATAAAAAAATGCTTTATGTGCTAAGAGTTATACAGGACACAGGACAAACCCACCCAATACCGAAAGAGCTAGGGAGTTATAGGGTCACGACCCCCGCTGTGACACCGTCGACTCCCGGTATTCACATTCAAATGGATAATCTTTGAGCAATAATCTTGTTTGCGTGAATGTTAACTAAGTGTCTGACTTCTAAACGAGCGCATCTACACTTAAATAGTTGTGCTGCATGAATTTTTGTTAATACTAGCGCTGGTTTGCGCCCAAACGTGGGGCACAGCTACATTTGAAAATACTATTGATTGCATTAGAAACTACTAATGTTAGCAAGATACATTTCTGAATTAGTCGTCGCACATCCCCAACTTAGGAGTAGCATTGTTTTACTTACATTGAAAATTTATGCTAAGATAGTTATGGAATAAAACATCATAGTTATACCATGGCTGTGTGAGACTATTTAATTCAGTGTACGTGTCTTGGAAGTTGGTATTTGGCTAAGATCGATTACCTTGCCGATATATAAGTTAACAAGAGTCAACGCTCTCTAAACTATCTGGCAGCCTTAGACGGTTTTTGATAATTATCTTATTCTTTTTATCGCCACGTGGTCTTGGTGGTCACTTTTATATTTAGATCCCTAAGAAAGTTTAATTCCATTATATTTCTGCATTTTAAGCTTTAGTTTTCCACTGAGCAGCGTCATATTATATCTATGTGTGTGTGCATGTATATGTTTGTGTGTGTCTATATATCTCGAAATTATACACATTAGAAAAAGAAGCGAAAAAAACAGCACTCGAGTCTCAAATTAAATTATATATGTGGAATTGCATTTGCGAACGGTCGAAATTTTTGGTAATTTGAGGAATTTTTTTTCTTTTTTTGTGCAGTGCACAGTGTTCGCAGTGTGCATTTTATTTGTCATTTCCGGTTTATGCCGGAAGTTTAAATTATTGAATTCAAACGGAAATGCAGCAGACAAAAGCATACAAAAAACTGAGAACTGAAAAATGTGTTTAAAGAGCAAGAAGCAGACCGATCCTCCTGTCTGTGTGTCTATCTGTCTGTCCGCCTCTCTGTCTGTCTATCTGTATGATTCGAACGGTGTATTTGTATATTCAATGGCCATAAATAAATATGTATATAAATTTAAATAAATGGCAGAGAAACACACACACACAGTTGGTGTACAATTTGTGTGTCAATAAATCAGCATGCTTATCAAAGTCAAACGACCACAAAAACTCCAAGCAAACAATATAAGCGGCCACGGGAAAGGACAACACAGTAGCTGCTATAAGTATGCGTAAGCGTGACTCTCTCTCTTCCTGTCTCTCCATCTCTCTATGTGTGTGGGTGTGTTTGTGTAAAGCTTATTTAAATTCTTGAAATTCATTAAAGAAATATGCCTCGCAAGCGACATCAAGCGGAATAAAAGCAACACGAAACGAAACGTGGCCCGAATAGGCATAGCCACAAAATGGCAAGGATAACAGCTACAACAACACAGCAAACAGGAGAACAACTGACAGCTGAAACTTGCCGCTCAATCTGGGCGCCTGCAGGAATTGTGGCTTCCAATTTATGGCCCAGCCTCAAAGTTTGCCCCACTAAACCCGCTAATTGTGCCGCTTAAGACGAGTTGCCCGCCTGCTCCACCCCGCCCGCTCCTAATTATGTACAATTTACGCCTCATCTCTTGGACTATTTCTGATTCACCCTCTTATTGTTTGCATTATAAGCTGACAATTTTTGGTAGAACTCAAAAATCAAAGGCATGACTTTTCTCTGCCTGCTAAATACAGGCAGAGTCTACTACCATAACAAGGAAAAGGGGTAGCAGCAGCTGTTAAGATAGTTGCTTGATAAGCCCATTGGGTAAGTAGTTGAATGTTATTCTTATATAATGACAGGCACAGGGCTAGACTTGTTATTTCAGGCCATTTATCCGATTAGACACCTTGAATTGAATTGAATTTTATTATATGGATGGTGCCTGAAAATTGTTTGGATAGAATTATTGTTTCTTTTTCTATTGTCCTGTTGCCGGCTAACAGAATTTTGACATGCACAAAGCGCTGATTGCAGCCCATCTACACAGCAGTGCAGCTGCATTAACCCAAACCTGATGGCCGAAGCTTTTTTGTTAGCCAACAATTCAGAGAGAACGTCAACAAAAAATGAACAAAAAAAATATGTACATATATCCCCCACAGTTTATTACAACTATCCTTAAGTTAGTCGCACAAAAAACCGCATCAGGGCGGCCATATCAGCCAATGCCATATTGTTAAATAAACATACATATATATTATATATTATATATTTTATATAAATATATATAGTTATGGGATTGTATAAACATTATAACACGATAAAATTCAGTTTTGGTCGGCAATTTTATTGGCCATACAATAAATCATTATTAATAATGGGTTTTGCATTTTGCTCTTTGGTTTTAAGGTGCGGTTCACTACGCTTTAAAAATAATTTATGATACTCTGCAAAAATATAATTATTTTTATTAATGGCCAGCCAGAATGCTGCTATACAGGTGATAGGATATGATATCCTGATGATATATGATTTGTATATGATGAAAAATTATTTGCAAACATTATTTGCTGTTCTAAAGTAAACAGCTATATCTATTAATTTAATATATTAATATCCTTTTTTATAGCCTTATTAAACCTTATAAATCATGCAATTCTATATGTCGATTCATTTTAAAGCTAGGCTTAGCTTCTTCTCTTTCAGATAGATATAATTATTCATCCAGCTGCCTTTACTCTCTGATTCGATGTTGAGCAATAATTAAAACCTGAAAATGGCCGGGGTTTTATAGAGTTCAGCAATGCCTAAACCAACAAGTCTAGCCAAAGGACAACTGTCTTAGCAGCAGTTCTTTTTACTTGACTTTATAACTGAAAGAAAAAGGAAGAAATAAATCTGTTTTTTTTCTGGGTTTTATAACTGAAAGAAAAAGAAGCGGGTGGAAACAATTTAAAATGCTTCGCCCGCGCCGGCTCGGCTCGGCTGGGCACTGCGCTGTCCTGCCCTGCCCTGCTCAGCCCAGCCCCAAGTGTCGTTCATCAAAATAGCGTTGGAAGCAAAAAGAGGGAGTGCACGGCCCGCAAATCTTGTCAATCCTTGTATACTTATGTGCATCCGGTATGCAAATGTAGTCGCCTATCGTCCATCTCTGTCTGGCTATCTGTGTGCATCGTCGTTCGCTGACATTCAACCGGAAGAAATTATTTTTATTCGAATTATGGCCGATAGGCAATGTCACGCTGCCAGATATCGCAGCTCTGCTCTGCACTCGGCTCGGCTCTGCTGACAGTGTGCTGATAACGTCAGCGAAAAAGTATGCAACGTATTTTTGCCAGAGCCATCATCAAGAAACGTGAGGGAACTGAATGCAAACGGTTCGTTTGTGTTACTTATGGACGCTCTCTCACATATTCATAAATAAAATAAAAAAAAGAGCCTGGTGCACGCTCGACAAATGCACAATAATATTATTTTATCAACAATAAATAATTAAATGCACTTAAATGAGACCGGAGGCCAGCCGGTTATCATTTTGCCTTCCCGTCTGGAATCCAGCTGCGATTTATGTATATTTTTAAGTGGCATTAAGTGCGCGTTAACATCTTATGGAAGCGGTTGCAACAATAACTTCTGACTCGACTGGGCTATTAAAAACGCCTATTGGAAACGCCCCAACCAAGCGGCTAATTGACAATTGCAACGCCTGCAAGCCCTTTGCTCAAAAAATTTGTCACTCTCCTCGCTCTTAATGAGCCATGGCACAGCTAATTGTGGCAGTAAAGTTGCTACACTTTGTTGCTGCTGCAGTTGCTTGTTGTTGTTATGCATGGCCACTGACGTCTCATTTTGGGTTCTCAGAATTACAAGTATCTACAAATACAAAAAATAAGCAAAGTAAAAACCCTGAATGCGCTGCGGCAAATAAAGGAATATCCTTTATAAGTATATATATTTCTCTTTGAAATAGGAAGAAAACAACTCAGAGAAAGCTACTGTCTCATAATAGAAATAGCTAAGATAAGATCGTAACAATTAAATGCGAGCTATAAAGAATCCTTCAATATAAATTTCCATTGTAATGAAATAGGAGAGAGAGACATAAGAGCGTGGTTTCAAATTTGGTTTTCTTCCGTCAAAATTTATCATATTTATAAACCACAAACAAAAGCGGGAACGCAACTATAAGTCCCTTTTGAATTCTTATCCTGGCTATGTCCTAAAAATCATACATTAGTTTCCTAATTGAAGCCCGCTTTTATCAATCTCAGAATTCTGCTGGTCTTATATATATATATATATAAGAGATATATATAAAATAAGAGAACGCGTGTGTGTATATATAAGCCCAGTAGCCGCTTTAATTGCTTATGGAGTGCACATTATTCAGCTGTCATTGGAAACCCTGCGAGAAGCAAGCTAAGAAGCTGCCCAAAGTTGCGGTTTTGGCAAACAATTAGGCGCTAATTCAACAACTCAGGGTCATGCTCAATTCAGAAGTAATTTGGGCCAGTAGCTTAATCACTACTAAATCCTTTTGACAAATACCCACACAGGGACACAGCGAGGCTCTGCACCTCACCGAACTGAACTCCACTCAACTCAACTCAACTGAGCTCTGCTGAACTCAACTGAACTGAACTCAGCTGAAAGGATACGGAAACGGAAACACTAATATGGCAAGTTATTCAAAAGGTATTCGCTTAGGGCGTAAGCATGCGTCCGTGCATCCGAGATAAATGCACTTCACATCAACAAAAGCACAGTGTAACCGGAACACTCAAATTGTTTGTGCTTAAAAAAAAAAATATAATATAATATAATAAGGCACAAAATCATTTGTTTGATTGTTGATTAATAATACTATTTACTATTAAAATTCTGTCATCTTTATAATGACGAAAAGTGAGACAAAAATCAAGCAGGCCAGTAATAAAGAAAACCAAAGGAGCTTTTAAGGTTTGACGCAGGAAAAACGGGAAAAATTCAGAACAAAAAATATGAAAAAAAACCGAAAATCTCTGATTGAAATGTGTTTCCAGATAGCCAGCTAAGAAAACTCTGCGCTTCCAAGGTTTTAATCAAGTTCTTTATATTGAAATTTATATTTTGAAGAGCTCACAAATTTCTTTTTCTTACACTTTCAAAACTAGAAACTAAATTTTTATTTTCCAAGAAAAGTTGGATATATTTCCTATAATGTCATTCCCTTGCGATAAATAGCCGCTGAAAAAGTTGATGGTTTTTTTGATTGTAATTTTGACTGCTCCTTGTCTAATATGCAATACAGTGTGCGAAAGCATTGCCAACTGTATGCGCTTGTCAACGCCGAAAACTAAAAGGTGACAGGGATAAATGTAGCCCATGGCTCGGAATGGCAACGCACTCACACACACACTCATCCACACACACGTCAGTGGAGCAAGTGCATCTGTTGTGGTTAGCAGCCAACGGCATATGGCAACTGTCTTGCGTGCAGCGTGCGCTCCGATTCAGGACTCAGAGGACTCAGGGCATCAGCCATTTGGCTTACGGGATGAAAATGGGAAAACTGGCAAAAGTTGCAGTCGCAGCGACTGGGAGGGCACATCAATCAGACATCGCCATCGCTGCCATAGGCATTCCTTGTCCTTCGTGGCTTAAACTGGGATCCCGACCGCCGTCTTCCACAGTACTCTGATAGGCTCTTACTCATTGATCTCCCTTCATTAACTAACCGTAGAACTATCCTTGGTATTATTTTTCTTCATAAATTAATTATTGGTGACATTAGCTCTCCTTTTCTATTATCTCGTCTTAACTTTCATGTTCCTCGTAGACTAACAAGAAATTATTATCCCTTATTTTTATCTAATTGCACAACTGTCTTACTTTATTACTCTCTTTCTTTCTATCCTTTTGTCTATTCATTTTTTATATTTTCATTTTATTTTCAACAATCTTTATATTTCTTTTTCGCCTTTTTTCCTGGTCTGATTGGGTTTTTTTCCTGGGTTTTCCCCAATCCTGTGCAACAAATGTTGGACCATAAAAATTGATTGTTTTTAATACCCCAGAAGGCTTAAATGTAATTCAATTTTAATCTTACTTGTAAATTTTAATTTAATTAATTTCTAAATTTTAATTTAATTTATATAATAATTATATTTATCTTTTGTAATCGACTGCAATTAGTGGATTTATTAATAAATAAATAAATAAATAAATTGTCAGCCATAATTTTCGCGCAATCACGATGTCATTTAATGGTTCCACGTTGCCAACAAACAAACGGGACCCCAGTCAAAGCAACCGCGAGTCGCTCAGTTCTGATTCTGCACTTTCTTCTCTGCCAAATTGAAGTTGTAGCCAACGCACCTGATATTTCGAAATATTTACAAGTAGAAAAGCGTATTGCATCATTAATAAGTAAAATTGTGTATTCTACAAGTCATTTTTTAAAATCAATGTTTTTCTTGACATGTTTCCTCTACAACATAGAAGAAGGCATTTACAACCACATTTTGTATATATATAAATATATTATGAACCACAGATGCCAGAAAGTCTGTCTTATACCTCATCTATCTGTCCGCCTATCCTTTCTACTTTTATCATGCTTTTCTTTGGTACATATACTCCAAAATTTATATATTTTTCTCTATTTTCTCGTCAATGAAAGGTTGTTGATTCTAACGCCGAAGATTACATACCCTTGCAGAACTATATGATATAGTCACACGATCTTAATGATTTTAGGTGTGCGCTTATGAACAACACTTTTGAACCGATTATTCCTATGTAGGCCCAATGATATACTTATCTGATTCTGCAGCGAAAAGAAGGCTCCATAACTAGATCGATCTTCAGATTTACTGCATATCAGTTATCAGAATGTTAGAGGTCTAGTGACTAAACTTAAAAATGTATTTTTAAAAAATCTTCCTTCGAGTCTCAAATTATTGCTTATTGCTGAGACATGGCTTAATTCCTCAATTTCAAATTCTGAAATTTTTCTTCAACCTTTACATCCTACAGAAAAGATAGAACAACTCGTCATGGTGGTGGGGTACTCATTCCAGTTAATTCTTCCCTTCGGTCCGAGTGAATTACTTTATCAGTTTCACCTCATGATGTGGAAATAGTTGCCGTTAAGGTATCGTTTCCATCATGTTCCATTTTCATAACGTGCTCTTATATCCCTCCGTGCTCTGATATATATGCAGCATTTAAGCCATATTAAATATATATCAACACTCGTACGTGATAAAGACATATTTGTCGTTTTAGGCAATTTCAATTTGCAGTGGTCTCTCTTTAGGAAATCTGCCTTCTGTACAACATGACTTTTTAGATTCCTTGTATGACCTTTCGTTTTTTCAAATAAACTCGATTCCTAATAATCTTGACAATGATTGCACTTCTACCAGTGTGTCAAGATCTTGTCCATTAGTATTTCCTGAAGACTCCTTTCATCCTACCTTAGACATTTCTCTATCAATTGCCACTTCGACTAAACCACTATCCAAACCTGTTAGTAAAACCCGCCGTTGTTTTCGCAAGTGAAATTTTTCCTTGCTTAATCAACATCTTTCCTCAGGTGATTGGTCTACTCTATACAATTCGGTTGATATAAATTTTGCTCTAACCCACTTCTATGACACTATTAACTCGTTTCTTGATATCTGCATTCCAAGTAGTGTTGTATTGCCTATTTCATCCAAGCCTCCCTGTTTTACAAGTCGACTTTCAAATTTAAAAAATATTAAAACTAAACTATTTAAAAAATTTGAACTCTCTGGATCTAATATTGATTATTCTAAATATTCTATTGCTAACTCTAACTTCCTTCTCCTTAACTCTCAATGCTATAATGAGTATCTTATGCGCTGCAGGAATCAGTTTGAGCGGGATCCTAAACTGTTTTATAAATTTATAAATTCTAAGCGTAACAGCTCGTCTATGCCTTCTACATTTTTCCTGAAGAATGAGGGATCCATTGACGACTTTACTAGTGCTAACCTTTTTGCAAATTTCTTTCAATCTACTTACACTTCTTCCATTAAGAATATCGCTTATACCCTTATCCTATTTCTTCCTCAAACTCTTTATTTGCTCCTATCATTACTGATAACGATCTAGTTACAGAGTTGCGAACTGTCAAATGTGCCACCCATCAGGCTTGGTGCTTAATCGCATTCGCTGTACGGATGGATTCGCACTGTTAATTTCGATATACACGGATGGCTGAAGTAAGAGGTTCTCTATGCATTGGCCGGCTGACAGAGCTTTTTATGTTTCCCAATAACTCCAAGTCTAAGCACAATGATAAATAATCGAACTAGGATTAAGAATCCATCGTCGAATGCTAAACGACGATAAGAAAGAGACCCTTGAAGAGAGAACGAAAGAGTTGGAGCAGGAACGAGCAAATTAGAGAAGAAATCCCGCAGTATCAATCGATTAGAGCGAATTGATGAGGACGGGAAGCTAGACTTTTAAAGCGAGCAGAAGAGATTGAGACAGAAGAGCAAAAAGATGATACAAAATTCTAGTTTATCGAAATTAATCGAATGAGTAAAGATTCGGGAGTTAGGGATAAGAACTTATCGATGAATGCTAAGCGACGGGTGCTAGAGACTTTTTAAGACAGTTAGGAGGAAAAAGTTGAAGCAGGAACGAGCAAATTAGAGAAGGAAACCTGCAGAAAAGCGAGGCATACAAAGCGAGCAAAAGAAAGTGAGCCAGGAAAGCATAAGGAGGATGACAAGAGAATAATCGAACGTGTAAAGGTTACAGAGGTTAACGTATCAATCGATGAGAAAAAAGAGACTTTGATGGTGAAAGTTCAAAACTGAGAGTTGACTTCAAGGCTGAGAGTTGGAATTTGATAGAGTTGAGTAAAATTAGACTTTATAAGCGAGTGAAAGTCAGTAGGATACCGAGAGTGGAATGAAATTAACAGGACAAACAGAGAGATGAAAATCAAGGAGAAGACTTTTAGGCTTGGAACAAGTACCAAGTTCAAAGGTTAGGTCTTTTCTTTGGCCATATACTCAAGTATCGCCTATACCATAAATAACAACAAGGTTATAATTATTAGAGTATAATTCATGGTATATTTAATTTATAGAATCAGACATTTACAAACGGAAATATACCTAAAAGATACAAAGGTATACTTATACTTGTAATCAAGCAAATTTTCAGATTTGCGTCAGTTAAAAGAAAATTGAATATTTTTTATTTAAGTTTATAATTAAATATTTTAATAAATGTACTGCAGTTGGAAGGCTTGTTGAAGCTACCTGTTTATGTCGACTGAGTTCATCTTCGCATTAACGAAATCAACATTTAAATTGCAAATTGTTCAAGTAGATGGAAAATCCGATTTCTGGCCCCGATCAAACAGGGATCTGAGCCATTGTAGTTGTTGTTGTTGTGTGACTGCCCACAGAGGCAGATGTTCTCTTTACAGTTTGAAGATCTTATGTGAACAATGCGAAGCCGAAAATGAGAGAAATAAAAGAGAATTTCATGGTCATTAATGTGCAACATTTGGTTAATGTGCAACATTTGGTTGATTCTTATTTCCTGTAAATATTGGTTAAAAATGTATACTTAACATGTATTAAAGTATTAAATAATATATAATATAATAATATAAAGTATTAAAATTTTGAGAGTCTTTTTTGTCCTTTCAGTTAATTATGAATACTGAGTAAATGAGGTTTTTAATTTATTCAAAAAGCAATAAAATATTGATTAATTTTTCTATTTGATTCAAAAGGAGAATATTGATATAGACTGGATGGATAAATAACGAGAAATATTTTATAATAGATCACAAAATATCATAATTTTTGATTCTAAAAAGTATATATCTTCTATACTGGGCTACAAGGATTGACAATAGATTAATAAGAAGGAAAAAAAACCGATGAAGTAATTAAAGCTAATGGGTAATATATGGGCTAAAATTATGTTAATAATTAATACGTTTATTGAGAGATTGATGTTAGTTGTTTGATTCTTATGCTTTATATCTTCCAAATTTGGAAAGGGTTCAGAATTCGCTTAGCCAAAGGTCTTGATTCGTTTCTTGGCTCAATTTATATTAACCTTATCTAGAGATAAGTTGAATCTTCTTTCATATTTACGTCATTTGAGAAGAGTTATAAAAATAATTGAATTTTACAATGCAAGTTTAAATGAGTGATGTAAATATTTATTTACATTTAAGTCATTCAAGCAAATGAATCTTTTAACTGCACTTGATTTTGATTTTTAATTAAAATTGCAATTAAATACCTCAAACTTAATGAGTGTGAAATATTCAAATGCCTTGCCTTTTATATGTATGGAATGAAGCCTGATTTTGCTTGCTGCTAATGCCAGCCAACAACAATTTAATTCAAGTCAAGCAAAGCATTTCATTTCACTTAATTTCATTCATTTGTCAATAAAATGACAATGGACCGTCTCGAGTGCAGCTTAGAAAGCGAAATTGTAAAATTACTAACCCCTCCCCAAGGCTTTTCTTGCTAAATGTAATTAAAATTAAACTGTTATGAAATCAGGAATTGACTTGTCCTGGCGAAGCTTGGAATCTTGGCTTCCTAAATAAATGAATTTATAATAATATCAGTAACTAATTGTAAACCATCTTGAGGAAAAGGGGCATAAGCATCGACAATTGCAGCCCAGTTTTTCTCTGGAGACAGCGTGAAAAACAGGCTATTTCTGCATTACGCCATTTTTAGTAGTTTTAAGACTTTCAAAACGTATGAAAATGTAATAAACATCAAATATTTCATCAATAAATGTAACAGAAATATGGAACTGTGTATGAAAATATATATGGAAGCCTTATTTGGATTCATTTTGTAGTTTTGGCATCACATTGCTTTAACCAATTGTTAAATATGGGATAAATAAAAAGATAAAAAGGCATATAACTCAGTAAGGGTTTCTGTTATTTTACTCTCATTTCAATTATAAATAGAATATAGTTGATTATTTACATATTTATAGCTGAACTTTTTCTACAGGATATCTCTTAGTCCCCCATTTTATGCTTGTTCACCTTCTTTTATTCATATTTTATTAGTCAACAACATCTGCTCAATCCCTGGTGCTTTGCTTCATGTTTCATTCCTCTATTTTTATTTTATTCCTCTATTATTATTTTAATAAATTTTGGTAGCACTTTGAATCGAATTTATGATAAACGAAGATTATTTTATATTGTTTTTGTCATCAAATAATAATAAAAATAGTATTTTATTTATGGTGTGTGAGGCTGTGTGTGATATGAGTTTTGAATAGCATTTACGGTGCATTAACCTTTAATATACAGATTGCTAAAATATTATGTCACCATCAACGATTTATGGGAGAGAGAATTATTCACAACCAAATTCTATTGGGCCATAAAATTGTGTTTTTTAATTAGGGGTGGAATCAGCGGGGGTCAGGCAAAGTAGACGTGTGTTGCCAAGGCCTGAACTAATTTTGTAACTGGCTTTCCTGACGGACTATAGAGGGCATTGAAAGCCTTATATGGGGCGTATACTTTATATGAATTTGTACGAACACTCATGGTTAATTTTCGACAAATAATTTAATAAATAAATAAATTTTAATTAAAACCCTGAAAATTAAATATAACTTTTTAGAAGAGTTTTTTGGACGCAGTACTCTAGTACATTTGATGTTGGTTTCTTTTTTGTTTTTAATTGAATCTTTATACCCTGGCAGACAGTATTAACAATTTGTCAAACAGTTTATCTGCTCAACGTGTATATGCCGTACTTTATACTTCTTTACTTTTAGATCGTCTACTCTGAAGCAAAATTTTATTAAAACTTCAGAACGTTCGTAAATATCTCTCAAATAATTAGTTTCAGTATGTTTTCGGCATCTTAAATAAGAAATTTATTAACAATTCTGTTTCCAAGAGTAGTAGAGCCTGGCTGTGTATCAATTAACCAGCAGAGTAAAAGCCTTGAGTTGATTTTCAGTAAAAAAGTTCAATCAAGTTTGCCAAATACTCCTGCCACAGTTAGGGTATTGTAATCTTCGGCACTATGCTGCAAATCTTTCCCTCTTGTTTTTCTTATATTTTATTTTCGTCCTGCGCCCTGCAAACGTCTATTTTTTCTGCAGCCCTTGGCGCGTGCTTGTTCCGAGTAGTTGAAATTATTTTATAGTATAAAACTTTAGTTTTTTAACTTTGGGCTGCCTCACTTGCTACTGTTTAGCTGCTTTTCTGATTTTCTGCTGTTCTGCTGTGCTGCGCCGTTATTTTCTTATTGGGCTCTGTCCGCTCGTCCACTTGGCATCCGCGCACGCTTTTTGTTCTAGCATATTTATATTTTAAAAAGCATTCTTGCAGCTGTGCTCTGGCGCCTGTAATTTTACTGCAATTTCTGACAGCCTTAGAAAATCATTGTGAACATTAGTTATGAACCCGTAAATGCGTCTGTCAGTTGCAGCTGACAGGGCAGGACAGGACAGCCGAGCAGGGCAAAGCTCGAATTGCTGCCAGGTAACGTGGCGTACGATTGTTATTAATTTCATATTATGTATAAGCGGCGCTGTTTTTGCATTATGCAATAAGTGTCATCCCAAATGCAATTTAGTGTCAGCCTGAAAGGAAGTGGAAGCAATCTACTTGAAACGGCTTAACATAGCTAATGCCCTGTACTCAATATTCTGGTTTGTTTTTACACAGCAATTCCTAGGTGCCTACTCAACATTTTCATATACCCTATACATTGATCGGGTTTATTCAACGGTTCGAATAAAGACATCCAATATTTATTCTATAGATTTTTTATCAATTTTATACTTGTAGATATTAGATACTTGTTAGCTGATTGAGAGTCTAAACTAAATAGTCAACTGCGTTCTCAACAGGGTATTTGAAATGTCTAAGTGATTGCCCATCAATTTGGAGCAGAATTGAAAGCATCATATTCTAAGATTCATAAAAAAAGGGATTTAAAAGGAAACAAATATACATGTCCTTAAATTAAGCGCATTTTTTTACTATTTAGCTAAGTGAGCAGAGCTTAGAGAATGAACTATTTTAATGCTTATTAATCGTATCTCTTTGTTGTTGGCCCTAATCAATGCTAACGACAATTCAATTAAACCATCACGATGCTTCATTTTGGTTGATATGCTGCTTATTATTGTTGTTTTTTCCACAATTGTTAACCATTTACACTTCAATACATTGTGGCTGGCAGCTGAGAATAGATTCATTTGTGTGCGAGTGTGAGTTTTTTTTTTTTTTTTATATTTTTTATTGCTCTTAAGATTAAAATTAAAATTTAAAAATTTACAAATTTAGTACACCTAATTGTAATTCTAAGACAGGATGGGTAAAGCTAAGTGTCCGTGGTACGACCGCGAGGCAATTCTTCGCGGACATATTGCATTACCTATCCTAGTCTGTTAGTCTTCTCCGGCTGCCTCCTCTCGTCTCAGCTCTGTCATCGTAACTGCTGCGAAGTTGCAGACCGCTTCCCATTTTTCTGCCGAGTGCAACATGCTGGTCACCACGCTATCGACAGAAATAGTACCGCCCAATAAAAATGTATCTGCCCATGCCTCCTTCCGAGCCACTTCTCTAAGTTGGGAATCAGCTGGTGCGTCCAACACTCCTTTGTTGAGCGACTGCGTCTGCCACTGTTCGATGCTGCAGTTCGATGCAAGGCGGCATCGGTCCGCGATATTTCTGAACCCCACTTATTGCCATTGAAGCTCGCTTTAGGAGATCAGCCTCGAATACCAGCTCGGCGATCGAGATCATTCCTGCTAGCACTAAGGCCGCGTCATTCGAGATTGTTTTGAATAAGCAACATACTCGGATTGCATTCAGTCTATATGTGGCACAGATCCCACGGCGGTAGCTGGGAACTGCCATCGCTCTGCTCCATATTGGCGCTGCATACAGCATGATTGACTTGATGATGGTCGTAAGCAACTGTCTGCATATCTGCTTTGGGCCACGAGTTTTCAGCAATATCCTGGAGAGCGACCTGTTTGAAACAGCCGCTTATGAGTTGGCAAATTCCAGGTGCTCCCTGAATGACAGCCTAGTGTCCAGCATGACGCCAAGATATTTGATTGCCCTTTTAGAGGCAACTACGAACTCGCCAACCAGTATGCTCGCCAACCAGTATGCTCGCCGTCTCAACTTTCTTGCGGTTTTGTGCGCTGCTAGCACGAGGCCAGCTGAAGCTAGCCACTGGTTTACCTGCGCGATGCAGCTGTTGTTTGCCACCTCAGCCGATCACAGTTCCTTCGCGACGATAACGATGACTACATCATCGGCGAAGCCAACTATGTGAGTGTCCGCCGGTATTGTCAGGCGCAGCACTCTATCGTAGATAATGTTCCAAAGGAGCGGGCCCTGTACTGATCCTTGCGGCACCCCAGCGGACAGTCGATAAACCTTTTGGCCTTCATCGGTAGCCATAAACATAAATTATACTAAGGCGCTTATTATGGCATCCCACCTTGCAGTATTGAATGCATTCTTTATATCCAACGTGGCAATGAGGCAATACTGCTTGGAGCCGCCGTCCTAGCGTGTGCCTTGTATAGCTTCTGATGCTATGCTGGTGACTTTACTCAAGGCTTCGATTGTAGACTTTGCTTTCCTGAACCCAAAAGTTGAGGGATAACCCTCCTGCTCTATTGATAGCGGCCTCCAGCCTGATACTTATTACCTTCTCCAGCACCTTTCCTGCAGTGTCCAAAAAGCAGATTGGCCTGTAGGAAGAGGCATCTTCAAGTGGTTTTCTTGGCTTTGGTAAAAGAACCAGGGTCTGGGTTTTCCACATTTTCGGGAAGATTCCCTCTTGCAAGCACGCATTAAAAACATCGGAAAAGGAGTCCGGATGCAAAGACAGCGCCAGCTTTAGACCGCGCTTTCGGTATGCCATCGGAGCCAGGAGCCTTAGAGGCATTCGGGCTTCTGGCTATCGCAATTAAAAAAATTTGCTTCAGTTCACCGGCGTCCATTGGCGATGCTTGCTTGCCGCTGTAGAGCCTTTGTACTACTATTTTGTATGCCTTGCCCCACAGGTCGTATTCGGCCGAGTCGCAGAGTTCAAGAAAGCAGTCGTTGCTGAACGTTAATTTATCGCCATCTCTGTATTGAATGTGTTCATAATGTTGAAGGAGTGATATTGTTCTACATTTTTCTTCGCGGTTTAAATGATCGAGTCTGTAGGGATATGAACTGAGATTAGTTATACTATTGGGAATGGGTTCTTGAGAGTGATGGTTATAAGTTTGTGTTTATAATTGTAAAGTGTTACTGGTTTATTTTTGTAATCTTTCACTGCTTGGGCTTGTGTAAGTAAATTTCTGCCGGTTAAGAGGTCATAATTTGTTAAAAATGGATGTAATAGTAAATTATGTGGGTGCTGAAAATAGTTATTGCTTGGTAAATTTACACTCTTGGTGATATTGATTGAACCATTACTAGTATGAAGGAGGCATTCTGTATCTATACTTGGTAGGCTGAAAATATTATTAGTCATCATGTTAACTGTGGAACCTGTATCTATAAGACATTTTAAATTATTTCCTTTGTGAGGGATAGTTATGAACTGTTGGTATCCGAGGCTGGTGGATAAAAATTTTCAGCTTTCTCAATGTCAATATCTGATTTTTCTTCAATACTTTGTTCTTCTGCTATTGGGAATAGGGGATATTGATCATTTGAATATTGTTGGCTATTAAGCTGTGGATAATATTCCGGATAGTAATAACAATTAGGGTCGTAATAGTAATTATATGGTTCATCAGGTAAATATATTTCTTCTTCTTGATGTCGGGTTTCTTGGATACTCATTTTTGTCTGTCCGCTGTCAGCTGGTGTCATGCGTTTGGTTGGATTATTATTTGTAAACGGATTTGAGTTAGGTAGTTGTTGTGGTTGTTGTTGAGTTTGGTGCTGACCAAAGCGATTTAAGTCAAAGGCGTTTTAGCGTTGAAAATGTGCGTTGGGTATGGCATGTATGTTATTGGTGGAATTGAGCGAGTCATATTATTAAAATGAGGATGATAGTTTTTCTAAAAATTGTTAGGTATCGGGTGACGATATGGAACGTTTGCTCGTATATTATTAGGGTTGAAATTTGGTTGAAATGGAGTATTAGTACTGTTATGGTATGGTGTTCGGTTACCAAAACGGGATTTACTCTGTTTATCGTCATTAACTAATTTTGGTTGACCTTTTTGAACGGAGTCTTCATATAAACCCTTTTCTTGTACTACATTTATAAGTGATCTTAAATCTGGTATATTGCAATTAACAATTCTTAAATAAATATTTGTTGGTAATTTTGAATTAATGCTTCAATACTAGTGTTAATTAATTGATTAAAAAGAGTTGACTCTGCTGCATTGTTCTCTAATGCTAATTTACTTGTCAATAGTTGACGTTTCATCTTGGCTTCTTCCAAAAGCGTCGAATGTTTCCTTTGAATTGGGTGTTGCGAAAGTCTTCTAGTAGTTGATGATATACCAATATGGGGTTTGAAATATAAGATGAGTCTCTGTTTAAGTTCCGGCCAGGTTGTTAAGTTGTATGCGTCTATTGTGCGCATAACTTCTCCACTGATATTGCGTTCGATGTTGCCCAAAATTATATACTACTTCACTTTGCCAATTATTCGAATTCTGGCCTAAGTATTCAGGCTTAAATCAATCCAAATTAAAGAGCAATCAAGCTTGTTTCTATTCTCACTGGATACCGAGCATTCTCTGCTGTTTCCAGTGAAAAGCTCAGATACTTTTCTATCTCACAGATATATTTGGGACAGCAATTTTCGAATGGTCTTTCCAGTCTGCAAGAGTGTGTAATATTCGGCATGCTGCATATACTTTTTGCATGGCAGTTTTCGGTTTTTGGGGGAAAGGAGGCGTAAAAGCGATTAAGCTGCCGCATAATGCAATATTGGGCGAGTATAGAAATCTCGACAAGCTGCAATTTTTTATGTGCTCATTTATAAAAATTAACCAGCAATCTGTGACTGAGCGTGTTTGTGTGTGTGTATTTACAGTGATAATAAATTTTTGCAATGCCACTAAATATTTAATTATTGCTAAATATGCAACAATGCAACGCAACAAGCACGAGGAGACAACAGGTAGGCATAAAACAATCGCAGTGTAACAACTGAATGCGCAACAATGGCAACAAATTAAATTTGCAATAATTTAAAAACAGCTCCCGATGTGGCAATATAAACATTTTGCAACTGCAATTCATATTAACATTAATTAAAACTTGTTCTTAAAAGAAGTCTGTAAATCTGATCAAAGTTATAAGTAATTTAGGGTATCTTAGACGCCTAAATTACACACTTCCTCTTAAAGTTGTAATCCCACAGCTAGGGTATAAGGCTGGTCTGCTCACAGAGAAGTTATTCGCTTCCATTGAAGTTAACAGTTTCTTCATTTGTTATTCGCAAACACTTTAACATTCTGTAGGCCGCTCTTTATTACAAAAAATATGTGTGTAAATTTGATTTTCATAAATTTTGAGGCATTAAACTATACCAACTGGCATTTAACCCTCTTTTTTTTGTGGTTAGAAGAAGAGAAAAACAGAAAATGCATTTGGCCAAATACAATTTCAAAGCAATTGCTTCAGTTGTTGTTGTTGCTCAATTGCATGCACAAAAACGATTAAAATTTTAAATTTACACGGAATTGTGCAGTCAGCTGGGAGTTTGAGGTTAGAAACTAGGGACGGGGGTGGCAGGAGGCGCTGTGAAGGGTCGAGTCTAGAGTCTGGAATCAGTTGGACCAGTTGATCAAGCGGAAGCCTCGTTTATGAAGCAGTTCGGGTAATTACAATTGCATTGCGGTTAACGGGCGAAGCACACGCTAAATTACTCAACGGGGGAGTCTAATGGCAGGGTATCAGCGACTGAGAAGAGGCACTGGGGCTAGACGCGTCTGGTGGTTTCTTGCCTCGGCTTTTGAATAATGCAACTGCAACGCCGCGTCAAGCGTGCGGCAACGCGCAAAGACTGCTTGCCTCACAGATAGCCAAGTGCACTGAGAGAAAATATCAATATAAACATTTTCGATACAATTCTGCGCTTAACTCAAGGAGAAAGCATACAAAATTTTGTAAAAGAAACCCTAATAAAAAATAATATATAATAACAATATATCAGATATAATCAGATAAAGAACAGGACGGAAATTGAGTCTTATAGGCATAAAAAACAAATATTTAGAGATGAAATTTACCAATGAAAGATTTTCGAATCATTGCTGCATTCTGAAAAAAGAAATATGATTAAAAATAATATATTTAAATTAAGGCCAGAGTAATAGGGTATAATAATTCTGGGAAATAAGTTTTTCCAATTCATTCATTTAGCTTTAAAATAGTTATCGATTAATTCATCGTTTTTTCTTAGAACTTAAGCCAAATTTTCAGAGTGTAATCGCAAGGCGAGGCAGAGGCAAAGGCGAAGGCTGCTGGCCAATGTATAAATCAAAATGCGCAAATAACCTGGCGGCAACGGGAGAGGCAGCAGCATCGATGCGGAGACACACGCACAAATCGAGAAACAGATACAGCTGTGGTACCCGGCTTAGGTAGGATATGGGATACAGAGGTAGATGGCAGGGGAGAGGATTCTTAACTCGCCCCACTATGCCAGGCATTATGGAAATTGTGTTGTTGCCAAAAATCAGCCAAATCTCAAGCCGGAAGTCCATCTACGCCCATGATCTGTGGTCCGCCTAGAAGCTACAACTAAATACTATGCTGCCGCAGCAGCAGCAGCAGCAGCAGCAGCAGCTGTGTTACCGAATCTCCCAGTTAAGTTTGATCAATGATGGTCAAATATTATTTCTGACTAGAATTTCAACGGAAATTTATTTCTTTTTAACGTACAAATTGTGCACAAATACATTAGCCTTGTGTAAAGCCAGAATCTATCTAATGCGAGTATTTAGCAGATAAATGGATACAAAATGTATCTGTTGGGTGTGTGTAAACAGCCTAATGAATAATGCAGATTAGATGAAATTGTTTAATTTACAAACTGAATGCAAATCCATTAATACTAATGTATTTAAATTGTTACAGCAATTGTTATTATTATTCTGTCATTATAGAAACATTATTGAACATATTGAATATGCATATAAAGAGAGAAAAACTCAATTTATTCACTCGCTAACTAACATATTTAAATGTACGATATAAACAAATGAATAATACAAGCAAAAAGATTACTAAGGAGAGTCTATATTCAGCACGCCGCAGATTGGATACCCTTGGCATTTGGGCAAATGATAGAGTAGTCTGATCCTTTTAATTTTCAATAAGAACTTGGAATACATTTCTTAACGTCAAGTCAAAATTTCATCAAGATATCTTCAAGAAGACAATAATTTCCTTGAACTTTGAGTCTAGTTTGTATGGAAAAAGAGAGACAGTCAGACGGACAATCGTTTGCTCGCTCTGATCATATGTCATATATTATATTCCAAGAGTCCTTCCAACACTCTAAAATGTGTAGAAAAAAAACACCGTGTCTTATTCTGCTCAACTTATTCCATATCCTTTCACATTCTGCATAGAAATATATACAAAAAAGAAAGAAAAATAACATTATTTACACGCTTTACACAGAATAAATTGTTAGAAAAAATAAAATGTACAATGGAATTTCTATTAATTTATACACAACAAGTAAAAACATGCTTTGGCATAATTAATAAGCCTCACTCTTTACTCTTTACTGTTCAGTGGAAATTTTCATTTACTTTAAATGAGTAGAGAGAGAAGGAGATACAGAGAGAGAGAGAGAGAGAGAGAGAGGGGAGAGCCAAATCGAATTAACAAATTGCGCACTCAATCAAAGCGAATCAGTTTGATGATGCTACGAAAATTCAATCAAAAATTCCAAAATGCAAAACTTAATGAAAATTTGCACGTGGCTCGTGCATATGCACTTCATTAATGCATAAAATGCATAAAAATTATGAATTCATTCATATTTTCAGCCCATTCGATCAACAATTTATTTATTTATGTTCTCGGAATAGATTTCTCCACCAAATCTACTCATTTAATTAGAACGAGGGTATAAAAACGCGAGACAAATTTAAATCCGTAGAAAGTCTGCATTCATCATTGCCCAAAAAACTTTGCATATTTATCTTTATCTAAGAAATTGCCGGTTTTGCTAATTATGAAAGTATATTTTGATAAGAGCAGATTTTCAGGTTTTTCTTCCATTTTTCGACCTTTGGGGTGGAATTTCAAAATACTAAGAATTATTATAGAAACAGAAAAAATAATCATTTTTTCAACTTTTGAGGCACTATTTTTTGACTTGGTTTTTTATTTCTCTTCTTTTTCTTGGTTTGAATTTCATTACTAAATTCAGTTAGTTTTGACTTGATTCACGCTAATATTCTCAAAAATAATATTAAATTCTACCTATTTGAGAAGAGTCTCAAAAGCCAATTTTGTTTCCAGAGTTTCTAGATGAAAGAAAGGATTTTTAGCGGAAACTTTCAACTATTTTCTATTTACTTTTGTACAGATTTCTCTATATCTTTTTTCTAAGTGTACAAATACAATATTTGGCATATAGCCGAGCACAAATGTGTTTGCGTTTGTCACTTGTGGAGGTCTGCGGTTCTCTGTGTGTGACTCTGGCTTAGCGTGCGTCAACATTCTGCCTGCTCTTTACTCTTCATCCTCTCTGTGGGTTGTTGCCACTCGATCCACGCAATTAATTTCTGTATCACAGCGTCAACTGAAGTGAAGTGCCCCAGGTGGGGCCTGCAAGGGTTGCTTTAGACTCTTCAGATAATTCAAAAAATGAAACCAAAACAAATAGCAAACATCAAAAGCTGCTACCAAAAAAATTTCGAATAAAAAAGAAGAAAAATAAAATGAGTTGCCAGGACCAGGCCCAGACCCAGACCCAGGCAATATCTGGCAAATAGATTGACCAAACTGAAACTGGCTACGGATGTCTTATTTTTTAAGCTGTCTGGTAGACCAGCAGATCGTTTCAAACAGCAGCTGAACTTTGAACAAAAGTGGAAATAAAGCTGTTTCGATTAATGCAGAATCGAAATGAAGGTGTAAATCTTCTCTGTTCAATTAGGAATAGGAATTTATATTGTATTCAAAAAATTATTAAAGTGAGAATTTCAAATTCAAGACAATTATTTGATAGAACCAAAGAGATATGCTCCAAAATCAAAGTCTGAGGTTCGGAGTACTGAAGTGAATGAAAATTTTAGAGTTTTAAAGCCGGAACAACAAAGAACAAAACTGATGTTTTCACGCGCGAGATTTACGAGCGACTTGCATTTTGGTTAAAACGTATAAACGCACTTCACTCTTTGTCTCTGTGTGTATATTTTTGTGAGCGTGTGTGTGTGTTTATCTTGGCTGGCCGCGAAACTGGCTGCCTTTGGTAGGCCTTTGGCATAAGAGCCGCAGCAGCCGCGGCAGCAACAAAAATGCGGGCAGCCGCTTCAAAAACTGGCAAATAAAACAGCGAAATTCGCTTTGTAGCCCACACCATACCAGAACTGGGCGTGGCATCTGGCAGCACGTTAACTTTAAAGCATTTATGCAACTGTTTGGCTAAAACATAAAAAACATTTAATTTTACTTTGCGGAGCAGAAAACAATGCTGGTCAAAAGAGGACTTAAAGGATGAAAGCGGCAGACGGAAGGGGGCAGTGGGCTGAGGGGGGATGCAAGGGCAAGCAGCAAACTCACGGCAATAGGGCCAATCATTAAAAACTTCCATTTCCGGGCCAGAGAGAGACAAAAGAAATGCAACGGAAATGCCACAAAGTTCAAACAACCAAACAGAGGAAAACCAAGCAAACACTAACAACATTAAGGATACCGAATACCCTGCTTTCTCCACGTTCCCCCTCCGTTTAACTGCCTGCACTCTGCACTTTCTCATTAACGAAAATTGCAAAATATATATTATATTTGTATTATTATTATATTATATTATATTTGTCTATAATTTTCACCGCCTTATCTCTTACAATCTTTGGGCTTTCATCAATGTGTAAATAACATTTATATAAAAGACTGAAAAATGAGCATAATTCTATCAAAATGAAATCAGTTTTTCATTTATTTCGTTCTCGAAAATTAAGAGGAAAATTCCCAAAAATGGTTTTCCTTTTTTCTTTGAATTTAGAATGAAATCCCCGCAAAAGTGTGTACTATACTTTTTGGAGTAGAATGCAAAAACCATATATAATTTTTTCATTTGAATCTATTCTTTGGATTATAATTCACTATAAAGCGTTGTATTCTTTGTTAGATTCTTAGATGCTATCTGGAATTTATATATAAATATATAAAATAAATAAGATATAGGAATGATGCGTAGAAAGTTATTTTTTAAGAAATCTTGAATTTAAGTTTGAGTTTTTGAGTATTTCTTGAATTAAAATGCAATAATTTTGTGAGCTTCTTCTTCACTGTCTTCTTTGAATCGATACTAAGCTGATCGATTGTTGATATTACTTATAGAATATTTACCTATCTTTTTACATATATTTTTGTAGGGTTTAAGGATGTTTTTTTGCTTCTTATTTCTCGAGAGCTGCGGACTCATTAGCTGAGAGAGGAGCTTCGACCTGTAACTGGTGACATGGTGAAGTGGACATTAAAGCAAAACAAATGAGCAGCAGCCAAAGTTGAACGACACACAAAAAGAAAAGAAAATTTGTATGAGTGTACGTGTGCGTGTGTGTATGTGTTAGCCAACCCCAATAATTTAAGCACAATTTATGGCATTAAGCTAAAGATATTTTTGGTCAATGGTCCAGACACAAAAACGCCTGGCAAATGTTTTGTTTGGTTTTTCTTCCTTTCTTTCTATTTGTTGATGGGGTTTTTGTTTGGTTCCAATCTTTACAGGACACAAATCGAGACTCTAAGAATTCATTTGGCATAAATCAATTGTGTGTGTTATTTTTGCTCTTATTTTGGCCTTTGTTGTGCGTAGTGTTAATTTGTATTTGTCGGCGCACAGTAAGAATGCATAGCGGTAGTGTGCGTGTGTGAGTGTATAGGTGAGCATCTTCCGGGTATTTCACAAGAAGACTAATTTCACAATAAAACTCATTTCACAAGAATGGCAATAATTTCACCATAATGGCAGAGTTGCATCAGCCTCTAACTGTCCTGTGATTGGTTGTTACGTTTTGTAGCTTTAGAAGGTACCGTTATGGCGAGGCGACAGCGTAAAGTCGCTGTCGTTGAGTGTGGTTCGGTTGGCAACTCAAATCAGTTGTGATTCGAGTGTCAGAGCCTCCGAAACGCGCTGCGCCTTTGAAAAACGAAAATGAATAAGGAGCAGACTTCGACATCAGAAGTGGGATCTGACCCTCTGCCTACAACAGTAGATGGATCATGGCGTACCATAATGGAATTACAAAATAAAAATTTAATTGAACTTGTGCGTGCCATACAAACAACTACATCCGATGCAGTGCAAAGTAAACAAGTGCAACTACCCAAATTCAATCCAGACAAAGCTGGCGCCAACGCTTCATCTTGGTGCACTACTGTTGAAATAATTTTAAAAGAAAATGTAATGAAAGGCAGTGCATTGGTTGTGGCCTTAAGTTCAGCGTTAGAAGGAAGCGCTTCTCAATGGCTTTCTCAAGAGTGCTACGCTGATATAACCTGGCTCGAGTTTAAAGAACTGTTTGTACAACGCTTCGACACTATAGAAACACCAGCCGCCATGTTTCTAAATATGCTGGCAAATCGACCAACTGATGGTGAGAGTCTTGCTGTCCATGCAAGTCGCATGGTTACAGAACTAACAACGAAATGGCGCCAAATGGAAACCGAAGAGATTGCAGTGTCTGTGACTCTTGCGTTGCTAGCAAATTTCGACAACCGATTGCAGCGTTTAAGTTTCACATCCAACGTGCGAACCAGAGGCGATCTTCAGTCCGAATTAAAAGCGTTCACCTTTAATAAGAGGAAAAGTGGCTTTACGGAGCAACAATCTGAAACTTATCCTAAACGCCAAAAACAATCATCGATAGAGTGCCATTTTTGCGGAAAATTGGGACATAAAATGTTTGAATGCAGACTCAGGAAACAACAGGATCAGTTCGCGAAGGACAAAACACGACATGGCAGATACGATGGTCATCACCGCGAAAAATCAAATATAACTTGCTACAAGTGCGGAGAATTGGGTCACATATCCACCCAATGTACAAAGAAGGAAGCTGATAAGACCAAGACATTCAACCGAGAAAAGCGAGCGGAGCAATGCAGCGTGGCGGTACCTAAGGGATGCATGAACCATAGGGATCAACTTTTGAAATCGCCTTCGACTCCGGTGCGGAATGCTCGTTGATGAAAGAAAAGCTAAGTACAAAATTTTCTGGTAAACGATTTAATAACATTGTTATGCTAAAAGGCATAGGTAGTAATGGAATATGTAGCACTGTACAAATATTAAGTAACGTAAAAATTGACGATAATTGAATTGAAATCTTGTTTTATGTAATTGGTGATGATGATATGCAAAACGACATCGTCATCGGCCGAGAAATACTGAATCAGGGTTTTGATATTGCCATCTCATCAAATCAATTCAAAATTGTTCGAAGTAAAATCATTAATTTATGCACCGGAAGTGAACCGGCCGATATTGATACTGAACTTGAAGGACAAGATAAAATAAAATTACATTCATTGTTGACAAAGTATTCAAACTCTTTTATAAAAGGTATTCCATGTACTAAAGTCAGGGTTAGCGAAATGAAAATTAGATTAATTAATCCTACAAAAACCGTTCAAAGAAGGCCATATCGTTTAAGTCCATGCGAGCGAGATTTAGTTCGAGAAAAAATTAACGAACTGTTAAAATGCAACATAATTAGACCAAGCTGTTCACCTTATGCAAGCCCTATATTATTGGTTAAAAAGAAAAATGGTTCAGATATACTTTGTTTTGACTATAGAGAGCTAAATTCAAATACAATCGCTGATAAATACCCGTTACCACTTATACAGGATCAAATAAATAGGCTTCGAGGAGTTAATTACTTTACATGTCTAGATATGGCCAGTGGTTATTACCAAATTCCTTTACATGAAGATTCTATTGAGTATACAGCGTTTGTGACACCAGATGGCCAATATGAGTTTTTGTCAATGCCATTTGGGCTTAAAAACGCGCCGTCCGTTTTTCAACGCCTAGTAATGCAGGCGCTCGGAGATTTAGCAAATTCTTATGTTGTCGTCTATATGGATGACGTCATGATAACTGCTGCAACACAATGTGAGACATTAGAAAGATTAGATATTGTTCTAAATGTTTTGACGGAGGCTGGGTTTTCATTCAATATTGCAAAGAACTCTTTCTTAAAAACATCTGTTCAATACTTAGGCTTCAGTGTTAGTGCTGGTGAAATTCGTCCAAATCCTCAGAAAATTGTAGCTTTAACTGCTCTTCCGCCCCCACAGTCAGTCGCATCACTTAGACAATTTATTGGATTGACGTCTTACTTCCGGCAGTTTATCAAGGGATTTTCGCAGTTGATGAAACCGTTATATTTTTTTAACATCAGACAAAAATAAATTTATTTGGAAAACAGAACATGAACAGATAAGAGAGAAGGTTATTTCTACTCTTACTGATAAGCCAGTACTTGTTATTTTTGACCCAAACTATCCAATCGAATTGCATACTGATGCGAGTTGCAGTGGATATGGTGCAATTTTATTACACAAAATTGATAATAAACCTCAGGTAATAGAATACTATAGTAAAACTACTTCACCTGCAGAGTCGAGATACCACTCGTATGAGTTGGAAACTTTAGCAGTTGTAAACGCCATTAAGCATTTTCGACACTATCTGTTGTGTAGGAACTTTACTGTTTATACCGACTGTAACTCTCTAAAGGCATCAAGAAATAAACAAGATTTGACTCCTAGAGCGCAACGCTGGTGGGCTTATTTGCAATCATTTACATTCGATATTCAATACAGAGAAGGGAAAAATAAACTTGCACTTGATTGCCACTGGAGCTAGTCGAGCTAATGGCCAAGTGGAACGTACAATGAGCACATTGAAAAATATGTTAACAGCGGCGGAAACTGGAACGCAGTCTTGGCAGGATGTGTTAAGAGATGCGCAGTTAGCAATCAATTGTACAACAAACCGTGTGACAAGGGCAAGTCCTCTAGAAATGTTATTGGGAAAGGTAGCACGCCCTTTAGGATTACTTCCACCTACTGATATAGAAATTGAGGTTGATCTGCCAAACGTAAGAGCACAAGCTGAAGAGAATGTTTTGGCTACTGCAGTTTATGACAAAGAGCGATTTGATAAAAATAAGGCGAAAGTAGTCAGACACAAAGTTGGAGATTTTGTATTACTTAAAAGCGAAGAGAGGCATCAAACCAAGTTAAGTCCAAAAATTTAAGGGACCTTTTGAAATAACCCAAGTTTTAGAAGGTGACAGGTACAATTTAAAGTCATTGACCAATAAAAGAAATTATAAATATGCATACGAAGATTTAAGAAAATTACCAGAGGGGCAAGTGCCCGAGGAGTTAAATGTATGCGATGATTACAATAACAATGTTGAAAGAGATAAAGCCGTTGCGGACGGTGAAGAGAGCGAATATGAAATAAATTGAGAATGTTGAAGTGACTAATGAAAAGTACACCAATAAGGGTGACAAAGAAGTTGTACTGCTGGCCAATGAAAGTGGCAGAGTACCTAGAACATAAAATATAGTGCAAGCACAAAACATACAAATGTTTGTTTTGATCATGGCGTGTGGGGCATTTGATTATGTAAGTCTAGTTATAAATAAAAAAAAAAAAAATAAATAAATAAACAAACAAAAAGCAAAGTATTTAAGGAGATCAGTACTGTTTTGTGAAATTGGTAACATGTAAAGTATTTACGAATTAAGAAAATAAAATTGGCTTTTGTTATGGAACTAAAAGAGAAATTGCAATGATGTCCTTTTTTTACACGAGGTCGTGTTATAGTCAGGATGGCCGTGTCGGCGCACAGTAAGAATGCGTAGCGGTAGTGTGCGTGTGTGAGTGTATAGGTGAGCATCTTTCGGGTATTTCACAAGAAGACTAATTTCACAATAAAACTCATTTCACAAGAATGGCAATAATTTCACCATAATGGCAGAGTTGCATCAGCCTCTAACTGTCCTGTGATTGGTTGTTACGTTTTGTAGCTTTAGAAGGTACCGTTATGGCGAGGCGATAGCGTAAAGACGCTGTCGTCGAGTGTGGTTCGGTTGGCAACTCAAATCAGTTGTGATTCGAGTGTCAGAGCCTCCGAAACGCGCTGCGCCTTTGAAAAACGAAAATGAAGCAGACTTCGACATATTTAAATTATTTGTGTCTATTAGATTGACACATTCGGGACAATTTTTATGGAAAATATTATATTATCATATATTCCATTAACCATATCGCTTACCCTTATCCTTATTTGCTCCTATCATTACTGATAATGATCTAGTTACAGCAATGAAAACTTTAAAATCTTCATATTCTCCTGGGCCCGACAATCTCCCAAGTTGCGTACTGAGAGAATGCTGGAGCTCTTGACATTTTCCCCGTCTCAAACTATTTATCTTATCTCTTGATTCCGCTGTATTTCCATGTCTTTGGAAGGAATCATATATTATCCCAATTCACAAAAAGGGAGCTAAATCCGATATATCGAATTACAGACGAATTGCAAAGTTGTCTGTAATATCTTTGGTGTCAGGCTAATAAGTTGCATTTAAATATTTCTAAATGCTTGCTTATGACTTTTAGTCGAATTACTCCACACTTAGTCACGTATACGCTTGACAATGTACCCATGCAACGTATAACGACTGTGGAAGACTTTGGTGTACTTTTTGATGCCAAACTTAGTTTCATTCTGCATATCTCCTCTATAACTAACAAAGCCAAGGGTGTTCTTGGATTCATTAAACGTTGGTCCAAGGAGTACTAGAATATTGTTAATGTGTTTGGAGTCCTCAATATGCAATTCCACCTCTTTGCCCTTCGTGGCTTAATCTGGAATCCTGATCGCCGTCTTCCACCATACTCTGATTTCACTTTTATTCTTACTTATAAATTTTAATTTAATTAATTTTCTAAATTTTAATTTAATTTATGTAATAATTATTTTTATCTTCTGTAATTCTTTAATCGACTGCAATTAGTCGATTTAATAATAATAAATAAATAAATAAATGCTTACAGGCTGTTGTATAGCACGACTGAGTATTGGTCATTATCTGACAACAAACACTACAATTCTTCTCAGCGGCATCCACTGAGGCGGTTATATTTTGGGGGCTATGTTCAATAGGCATTATTAATTTATAAAGTTTCCTGTTTACTTGACATTTGTTTTGTGTAACATGATAATATAAAAATCGTTATTTGTTTTGTATCTTTGACAGAACTCGAATATAAAAAGTAAGAAAAGAATTTTGGATTATTGCTACTACAAATAGAAAAGCTGACAATTACCATATATACTCATGTAAACACATTCCTCGGTAGCGATACACTAAAACAGTATGATACATCTATTCCAGAATTAACCAGACTGCAGATAAGAAATCAATTCAAAATTTACCAAAAATGTAATCAATGATCAAAACAAAAACGCTTTCGCACACATAATCGGAAGGGTATTTAGTCTCAGCTAAATACGCAAGATTCTAGATTATTATGCAATAGTATTGTAAAGTATCATGATAAAAATTCTAATAAATAATAAAATAGATATCGAAAACAAGCTAGCACTAACTTTGGAGAGCAGTGGAGAAAATTGAGTACCTAGATTGAACTCTCCTATGCTTTAACTATTATTTAACATATATCGGCAAGGTAATCGATCTTAGCCAAATACTAAGTTCCAAGACACAAACATTGAATTAAATAATCTCACGCAGCATAGGTATAACTATAATATTTTATTTCATAACCCTCATAGCATACATTTTCAATGTAAGTAAAACAATGCTACTCCTAAGTTGGGGATGTGTGGTTTCTAATGCTATCAATAGTCTTTCCAAATGTAGCTGTGCCCCACGTTGGGCGCCAAAATTTATGTAACCATTTCCTCATGTTGGTCGCCAAAAACTTATTTAGCAAACCAGCGCTAGTATTAACAAAAAATTGATACAGTGAAATGTAACTTAATGTAGATGCTCTCGTTTAGGAGTCAGACACTTATGTAATCGGGCCCCACGTTTGTGAGTCAGACACTCAGATAACATTCACGCAAAGAAGATTATTGCTCAAAGATTATCCATCTTTGAGTGTTAATACAGGGAGTCGACGGTGTCACAGCGGGGGTCGGGACCCTTTAATTCCCTAGCTCTTTCGGGGTGGGGTGGGTTTGCTGTGTCCTGTAGAACTCTTAGCACATAAAGTTTTATTTTTATAGAGTCCCTACTGAAACTAAAATGAAAGCTATACTTCTTAACAACGAAAATCTCAAAAGATAAAAATATTGGAACAAACGAAAATTATTAAAAATTCGGTAAACAAATTGAGGGCTGCTTTATATATCCAGACTGTCAAAAATGAATTTGGAGGATCTTAGCTAGTATTCGATCCTCGCGGTCTTTACCCACCCAACCATGAAAGATTCCCTAAACCTTTATATTATTATGTACCCATGTCAACAGGAAAGAAAACTTACTTCATCATCGCAAACCACCATTATTGTTTATAATCTATCGAAATCTAACTATTACTAAAAAGAAATCCATATTTCCTTATAATTAATTTTAATTCCACAAATTCAATTAACTTTTTTCTCTCCATAAAAAAGTTTGATTAATATTAATTAATTTGTTTTCTTACTTAAATAATTTGGAAAAATTTAAGAAATAAAATTCCTGTGTGTTTTTTTTTTTTTTCGTTTTTAATATTAAATTTTTATTATGTGGGATATGGGAAAGATTTGGGGTTATGCATTTTTATCATTTTGTTTCGTTTTTTGCTTTTTTGTATTATACTATTTTTTTATATTTATTTTTAAAATATTTTTTTTTTTTCTGTAGATATGCAATATTTTAAGGAAGAATTTTTTTCAGTACACAGGAATAAGGGGATAATAAAAATTTAATAAATTTTTGTTCATTGTAAAAAAGAATAAAGAGAAATAAAAACGTGTGACTTACATACATTTATCCGAAGAGCAATCGATGAAAGGCCTTCCAACGGTGTTTTGGATCATGCTGTTTGTTTTGTTTCATGTTGAGACTTATATTTTTTTTGTTGTGTTGTTTTTTGTGTGTGTTTTTTTTTTTTTGAATATTAAATTTTTATTATGTGGGATGATATTGGAAAGGTTTGGAGTTATGCATTTTTATCTATTTTTTTTTTCTATATATAAGTGTACTTTTGTTGTTCAATTTAATTTAATGCATACTTATAGAATTATCTAAACAGTTACATATCTGTTATATATATATATATATAATTTTTTTCTTACAGTGTTCGTTTTTTTTATTTTTGTATCCACTGTACACACAAGTTCCTATCTTTTAACTCATTATTATTTTTGTATTTAATTATTGTTACATTTTTTTTTAAACACTGTACTACTGTACACACATGTTCCTAATTTTGTTTGTTGTTTTTCGTTTTTTCTTCTTTTATTTTTTTGTTGTTATTTTATTTAATTGCTGGGGCTCCAGGTGAAACTGCAGTACAAGTCAATATGTAGAGGGACGAATTATTTGGGCGGCACTGTACGCCGATGTGCGGCGGCGGCAGAGACAGTGTTGGCCAGCAGCACAATTAGTCCATGTGGGGTTCTACGGTGGTGGCCGTAAAAATGTACCTGCCCCCAAAATTAGAAATTAATAATTATTAATTAATTTTTAGTTGTAATAATTATAATAATTTGAAAATTCAATTCTAATTCTAATTAACTTTTAATGTGTTTCATGTTGAATAATTTATAATAAATAAAAGAAAAAAGAAAAAAATAGCAGAGCTATGAGGGCTTTTTTACCATTCGATTCCTTACGGTTCTCACTTACGGGTTTAGCACTCGCCCGTTTAAGTTCTATGTTAACTTGGACGTTTGGTGTGGTGGAAAACACTCATTAAGTTGACGTCTAAGTTTTCGATACGCCTCCATTATTTTTGTGTTTTTTTTTTAATTTTTTTGTATTTTTTTTGGTCTGTTTGTTTAAAATAAGTCGAAACGGAATAATTTCTTAAATGGTTGTGTCACTTCTTCGAACAATAATTTCTTGATCTTGTATTTGCTTGGCACTTTTGCCCGAGAAAATCCGAATAAAGTTCAACAATATTGCCGAAGTGGGGACTAGTGTTAAGAATAAAGCCTCCCGGGAAATTAGAAGTATTTTTCGTCCAAAAGTACACACAGAATGCGAGTAAATTTAAAAAGTTGCGCCTAAGTCTGAAAGATGGATGGCACTTTATGAGTATTTTGGGGCCCAAGGACTTGGCATATATTAAACAGCCAAAAAATGTGCGTAAATTTTACACTACAATTGTGAGAGGAGCGGGAGGCATGAAATTGAATTAAAACGAAGCACAGCTCGCCCAAAAAGGGATGAGGCAGAAACAGGTGCTGGCAATGGAAATGTTCCGTTCTGCTCTGCTGTCCTTTGCTGCAGTTCGATTTGTGGCCGCGCCTGGGGTGATGGAACACGAGACTTAACTGGAATTAATTATGACACAGGGACACATACCACCGGACGAGAGTGTGCTGCGCCAGCCATGGCACACAGACGCATCTGTTAATATCCGGACTGGGATCGGACTGGTAGTCGGAGACTGGGAGACGCGGAGTGGTGCTGCAATTTCAAGGCAGGTGCGTGCTCAGGCAAAAATTTAATTGACCAGCAAACAGTGTGCAAACCAGGACTTTGCCACAACTGACACAGTGCGGAAAGGAAAGAGGAAGGCATGTCCTACACTCGGAGAAACACTAAAATTAATTTTTGTAAAATTGTAGAAAAAATCTCTTTTTTTTTATTATTATTTTTTTTTTTTTTGAGTGTACTGGGTGCAGTTGCACTGGAACACTGGGAGGAGGAGTCGGAGGTTGAAGCACGCATTACGTTTACGTATTATTCCACTGATTTTGCAATTGTTGTGGTTGTTATTGTTTGCTGGGCAACCTTTCGTTTTGGGGATCCACCTGGGAAAGAACATTAAATAATTAAAGCAAATGGGCTTGGCGATAATTTTTGCGCCAAAAACACTACGGCCGGAGCGAAAAAAAAACGAGGAAAAAATTGTAATTGTAATTGCGAAACCAATAAACAAATGTTCCACGCTCTGCCCGCTGTGCAGTGTTCACTATCCACTGTACCGCAGGTCCACACGCACTGCATCCATAAATACACGCGGAAATGTCCTTTAATTTATATTTTAAAAAAGCCAAAATTGTTAGACTGCAAAATACCCTGTAGCTGCACAGTGTGATTATAAATGTTGCTGAAAAGCTGCTCTACTGAGCTCCAGAGACTCCTCAATATCTTCTGCGTTCATTTCTTTCTTTCGCATTATAAATTCTTTAAATATTTATTTTTTTTATTTGTCAGTTTTGTTCTATCATTGAAATAATTTGCCATCCAGTTTCTATTTTCTTCTACTTGACTAATAATGTAAGACATTAAAAGTATCTCCGCTGTTAACCAATAATTAAAGCGGACTACGTCGTATATCAGAAGCAAACTGACAATTAGATTTTATATATATTTCAAAATATATGTTCAAAAATATATATGTTCAAATACTTGTTAGTTTTACTGATTTAATAATTAAATTTTTTTTTTTTTAATTTGAAAAAGTCCCAAGTTTTTTTCAAATACTTACGCTAATAATAATAATAATTATAATAATTTTCAATTGTTTTCATTTTTTGTAGAGCTTTCTTTTCTTTTTTTGTTTTCTGAAAAAGTAAGACGCGCAGCCAAACTATTTTGTTGAAGGATTACTCCAATATAATTTTATTTTTCAAAATGTACTTTTAACCCTAATCTAACCCGCGTAACGCCGAGTATTAATGGGTGAGAAACTGCCTTAAAGATTTTTTTTTTTTTTGTTTTGTTTATATATTTTTATTTAAAAAAATTAAACATTAAGGATGGATAAATTTTGAGCATAGGGTGATATATATATGACATTAGCTTCAAATATTATTTACAATATTTACATATATACATTTATTCTATGATTACAGCTATATGTGATATAATTGTTTTTTTTTTTTCTGTTCTTCACCCTCCACTCCGTATATGAGAAACAAACTGGTGCGAAGATCGAGATGTAGATGCATTTTAAATATATATTTATTCAGATAGTTGCGTTACGATAACCAGTTCATTCGATTTCTTAATAATTTACAATAATAATAATAATTAATTAATAATTAATAATTTAACAAATTTATTTTGAAAACATGCTAGAATATTAAGTTCAAAAGCAATGAAGTTAAAATTTATTTTATTTTTTTTTTATTTATTTTATTTACTATAAAGCGAAACGTTGAATACCCTGTTGCTTGCCACAATGCTGGGTATAAATATGGCTTGTATTTTATTTAATTATTTCTGTGGGCTACGCTTTATTACTGTAATACCTGTCTGTCGGTTGGTCTATAAAAATGCAGTCAGAGTGCAGGTAATTTGCATAAAGCATTGCAAACTTTTGGCCAATCCAAAATTTACAGAATTTAATATTAACCCATTTAAAGCTCCGATCCCCGAGCCCACCCAATCATCATTTTCCAAATAGTTAATTTTTCGGGTGTCGTTGAAAAATGTTCCAAATTAAAACAAACAGTTGTCGCTTTCAAATTGGATGGGGAAATCTCTATCAGTCCTCAGCTCTTATGTCTTTTAATTTCTTATTAGCGGTTTATTATCCCCGCGGACATTGCGGCAATTAATATGCAGAACTGTTTTGTTAGCGTCAGTCTTGCCATTAATTTTAATGAGTCCTCGACTCCGCAACAACAACCACAACAACAACGAGAACGAAGCGAAAGGAGTCCTCGCGGCGCTAAGAAAGGATTGGGCCTGCTTCTTTGTTCTCAGTTAATTACTTAATAATTTGGGCAGGTGTTATTTTTGGATAGCCAATTTAACCCCCGTTTCCTTCTGAAATATTAAACGCTTAGCGGCTGAAATCGGATCTTTGAGAAAGTTGGTTTTGACTAGAAATAATATTTTTAGAAGCAATAATCTAACTGCTTTCTTAATGTATCTATATATATATAGGGGTATTGCCTAGGAAATCATTTCAGCTTTGATATAGTTATGACTGCTGATGAAGGAAGGAATCTCTCGAGTCGAAAATATTCTAATATTTTTTTTTTTATATTGAATTTATAATCTGATTAATCTAAGCTGTATGATTTTATATAATAATTTAAAGGAAGCATCTCCGATCCGATTAATTGTAAATAATATTAATCAGGACGAAGGAATGACTATTTATTCATGTCTGTCTATCTTCTAAGATTAGCAGCCAAGTCGAAACTGGGAGGCTCGGAAAACTTTATAAATATTTTTGGTATAATTGGTCCAAACATTCCAGTGAAACCTTTTTTGTTTTTAAAAGTTTTATTGATGAAACTTATAGTTCACATAAAATGTTCTTCAAATTTGACCGAGATCGGACTACTATTTCAGACAGCTGGCATAAAAGCTAAATAAAATAAAAATTTTCGAATGATTATTCTTAATTAAGAATTATTCGAGATCAAATTATAATTAAAAATTGTGAAATTCTGTTAGAAAGATGTTGGATATCCTATTAGATCTTAAATTATTTCCAATTATTCCGAATTATAAAAAAAAACGAATTAATTGTCAAAACTTATAAATAAATCATTGTAAATACGGTAATAATTTTTCTAATTTAAGCATAAATTGTATAAATTAACGATTGAAATAAATGAAAAAGGAAACTGCAAATCGATCTGAAATTCAATTCCGATTTCAGGACACGCACTGCAATCTTGTGCAGAGTCGGGTGAATCAGTGAGAGGGGTGAATCGATGAGAAGCATCAACCATAAAGCCAATTGAACATTAATCCGTAATTTGCTCTTTGACGGCGTGGCGGCTAATAATTTTTAATAGGATTCGAATGCCATAAATGGTCATACTTGCCACTCGTTTTTTAGGCTGATTGTGCAGACAGTGGGACCCCCGCTGATCCCTGAAAGTGTGAATGTGTCAGGTGAGTCTGCTGCCCGTTTAATAAATAGATAGTATACCGAAAAAAAGATTAATTTATCAAAAAACAAATCTAAAATGCTGATATCAATTTTATTATCTATTTTCCTCTATTTCCTCTATTGAATGATCAAAATATACACTAGAAATTATCGATAGATGGAAATCGATTGATGGTTCGGCTGAACTTTGCATCAGAGAGTGAGTATGCTCGAGTAGAGAGTATGAAATCAAAGAGTATGAAGCTACCAAGAGGGAAATTGTCGCTCTCAAACTGGATTTAAACTAAGTTTAAGAATAGCGAATACAAATTGTGAATTGAATGTTTGATTTATTATTATATTATTATATTCTAATACTGTTAAATTCTAGGTCTGATTAAGTCTCATATCTGTAAATAGTTTAACTTAAGATTTGAAATATGTATATAAATATAAAAATAAATCGTTATTAAATGAATCTTTTCGTAATAGTTAAAAAAATAAATAAAATAAATTGAATTCAAATTTTTACGTTTTAATTTAATTTATTTAGTAAGACTCTCAAGGTAGTTTCAGTTTCAAAAATAGAATTTTAAAAAAAAATCAATGTTGAAATTTCTTATGTATCGAGAAATTATTCTGCTCTTTTTCTCTCAGTGCACTCTTAACGTCTTTCAGTTACACTGCGCAATGATTTTTATAGTAATTTATAAGGTTTAATTGCGTGTAGCTTAGAGTAATTAACAGGCCACACTTTTAATTGAGTTTCAGACCATTTTTTTTTTTTTGTTTTCTCTCTTAATTTATGAACTCTCCGTGCCATATTCGGCTTACGAAGTATATTTAAAACATTTAATCAATGTTCGAATATCTCAGATCTGAGCGCTAACCAAAGTTGTACGGCCAACTTATAAATATTTATGAGTAGTCGAGTAATGACAAAGTGATAAGGGCAATTAAGGAGAAAGCAGGTGCTGGAGAAGGCGAGAGAGGGGAGAAAAGCGAGGAGAAGAGACGCGAGCTCGAAGAGACCACAAATAAAATATTTCATGCATTTGTGGGCATTCTTCTTTTGTTCAAAAAACAGATACAGAAACAAACAGAAACTGCTGTAAAATATTACTGCATCTTTGGTCATCAGCGATGATGATGAACGATCTTCTTCAGACTGCAGCCTCGACTCCTGTGGAACTCTTCGCTCCTCTCGGATGCATTCCGCGAAACCTGTTGACAACACTTGCGACAAGCGAAACGATCTCGCTTTTTGTGGTAGTATAATAAAAATAATATAATAAATAAAAAAGAAATACAAACATAAAAACGTGCTGGACAAGGTGTCGATATCGCACAGTGGTTTTAATGATGGGATCTACAGCCTCCAACTGGAACGGGAACGGGTACAGTCACGGGAAGGGGCACAGGAGGAGGCACAGGAACAGTAGCTGGACCACTAAGAGACTTCAGATCTTTTGAGAAAAATGTGAAACGTGGCTTGTGGCAGCAAATCGCTGAGATGCCATCGATATGATAATCAATAATTTTTAAATTTTTGCCACATCGCTGACGGACGACTGAGGACCGCGGACCGAGTGCTCATCTTCGTCGGTATTACTTGCCCTCAAAGGAGTTCAGCCTTCTGTCTAACTCGAGAGTTGAGTCAAAAAAGTAAGAATTTTCTCTTAAATACGAGCATATTTATTTTGTCAACTGAGTTTCTAAGAGAAACTGCAAGATCAAAGGTAAGATGTATCCTCAACTAATAAATATATATAACCTTTTGTATTAGTTTTTTAATAGGATCAATAAAGTTTTGAAATTTTACTAATTCAATTTTTTATTTCAAACATAAAATTCAGAGTATAAATTTATATATTTTTAGAGCTGCTATGCGGGTTCGAATCTATTGGATGCGGGTTCGAATCCATTGTAAGGTCTGCTTTTGGTTCAATAAAATTTGTAGTTCGAGTTCCGAAGCCATTGGTGTTGGTTCAAGCTTTGGCTCCAACAATTTTTTCATGATAAACTCATCTATACTAAATCTACATTCAGGAAAATGTTAATTTCTGGAACCTAAAACATATGCTTTGAACAATTACTGAATACAATACTTAAAATTTCATTTTAGAACCAGAAGGATGAGAAGCCTTTACATGCGAGTTCAGAGATTCGATGCCATAAACAGAAAGAAGAAGAATCAATGAACCTTAGTGAGGAGCAGAAAGATGAGATTACTGTGAAAGCAGAGATCCAATGCCACAAGCAGAAGGAACAAGAATCCAAAGTCTCATACGGAAGTACGTCTTTCAAATCTATGGAATTACGGCGAAAACTAACCCAAACAAAATTTGGATGGCTCAAGCGAAAATTTTAAGAAGAAAATTGTTTAGAATTGGCAGGTGAAACCCGCTTTTGACTGTTGACACGTTTCTGATTTGCTTTTTTTTTATTTTTATCGTAATTTTTTGGGGCGAAAATGCCAACAATTCCATCAAAAAGTTCGACTAAAACCTTTGATGACGATCTGAATCCATTTTGCATGTCACGTCAAATCCGCTGAACATGAAAATCGCATTGGAAATTTCTCTCCTCAGCTATTGGAGACGAGTTCGAAAATGAAATTCCATTTGACGTGCGTACAGCAATGGCCAAGCAATTAGAATAGAAAGAGAGGCGAGTCTCGCTTACGAGCTGCTTTAATCCTTATATTGCACCGGAATAGCAATCAAAGCTTGCCCATTTCCAATTAAGCAGAGGAAAGGAGGCAGTGGAAGGAGCAACCGGCGTAGTTTCCAAGGCATTCCTCGGCAAGGCAAGTGCCTGTGCTGTTTTGCGAAATGAAATCAGAAGTACCTCTCATACTCTGGAACACCATTTGATTGCGTAGACACCCTGGAAAAGGAGTCACAGGAGGGGGAGTATGCACAGACGACAGAGCCGCAGACGGAGAGACTATTTGACGTGCAATAAAAATGTTGGTTCTTTAGATTTGCCATATAAGATTTTTACAAATGTGTGTGGCAAACACATTGACAACAATAGCAAGATTTAGCGACTAGAAAATACCTCTGATTGGGTTTTTTGTCTGGGTTTTCCCCAATCCAGTGCAACAAATGTTGGACCATAAATATTGATTGTATTTAATACCCCAGAAGGCTTAAATGTAATTCAATTTTAATCTTACTTATAAATTTTAATTTAATTAATTTTCTAAATTTTAATTTAATTTATATAATAATTATATTTATCTTTTGTAATCCTTTAATCGGCTGCAATTAGTCGATTTATTAATAAATAAATAAATAAAAAAAACTTCACTCTTTCGTCATCTTCTTGAATTTACCATATATAAATTCATTCACTTTTATTATTAAGTTAAAGACTTTTTGCTCAATATAAATAAGATGTAAATACTGCCCTAGAATCGATTTTAATATCGATTTTTGAATGGATATTTGAATATATATATTACAATAAAGTTCTTTTAGGTTACCTTGAAAAGAAAAAAAGTGAATATAATTATTTTAATACTTATTTATAATGTCTTGTCATAAGTTTGTAATAGTTTTAGTGAAATAAAAACTTGTGCTTTTCCCAATAACACTCAAGTTAACTCGGACTAATAACTATATATATATGTGTTTAAAGCATTTAAACTTAATTTCCCGATTGTCAATCGAAAAAAATAATATAAATGAAAAACTTGTAATATATCGATAGTATCGATAGCATTGATTATCGATTGCACCAAATTTTAACTATCGGTATTTGTTTTATATACTGAACCTATGAATTAGTTATAAGAAGCAAAATTCGTCTCTTAATCGCTGCACTGGCATACCCCTTTGGGCTCTTTTTTATAGGGTATAAAAAGGCCAAAACCTTTATGAAAATTTCTCAAATTGTATTACTGACTCTTTGGCCACCGATCTGTGAAGGTCCTTGGCATTTGTATTTGCATCTAATACATAAACAAAATGCGTTAATTTAAAAGTATATTCCGGCCAAAAGTGGAAGACGGCCAAAAAGATGGCAGCAAAACAAATGCGAGTGCAAACAAAAAAAAAGAAAAAATATGCAAACATTTTGGTTGGTAATCAAATTTCTAATGTGTTTCCTTCTTCTTTTCTACCAAAAAAAAAAAAAAAAAAATGAATTGCTGTGCGCTGTGCAGTTTTCCCCAAGGACATGTTTTGGCAAGACCACAGGACATGAGCGATACAAATAAACAAATGATATAAATTTCATTTTCACATTTTTTGGGAAAGCTGCAGCAAAAAAAGAAACAACGAATAAATATTCCATACTCTTGCAATCAAATTGAAAATATGAAAAAGCCAAAAGCCACATAAATAAATTACAGATATGCTTTTCTTTTTCAAGGGCCGGGGGATTTTACCAATAAAACTATCCCCAATTCTTGAATACTGACAGCTGAAGTTTCGAACCTTTGACTAAGACTCTATCGAATTAGATTTATTTGAATTTGCATATATTTCGCATTTGTCAAGGCTTTTAAATGTCAAAGGACACTAAGATATTCAGCTAAGCTGCAGCTTGCGCAAGCTCGCTCATAAGCTTTATGCGTGAACGCAGCTTTATTGCATTGCTTGTCGATATTTTTTTTGCACTAAGCTTTAGAATAAAGCTTTCAACAATTACCGCGTAAGCTCGCTCATAAGCTTAATGCGTTAACGCAGATTTATTGCATTGCGTTGTCCATCTGTTTTCTGCATTAAGCTCAGAATAAAGGTCTCAACAATTAAGGCGCAGGCGACAAGTTTGTCACAAACGGCTTGCGCTGTAAATACCTATGTATTTCTTATGTATGATTCTGATTGATCGTTCTATATTCAATCCTTTAATGATTTATAATAACTATTATTAGATATAAGAATTGTCGAACTTGATTTAAGCTCATGTAGACTTTTCGCTCCATAGTAAGCCGCTTAGCACTTGAAGCGAAAACGCATAGGGATTGATTGACTTATTTAATGTTGTTAACAAATTAAAAAGAACTTAAATTACGCCGTGTTGAACTTCAATTTAGCATTATATCTTTTTTCTATGCAGTAGGTTATAATTGCAGTTTTTCAATATAATCTTATTATTCATTTAGCTAAACTTTCTCGATCTTTGTTTTTTTTTTTTAGTAGTCGTGGGCTTAGTTTGCACTGTTCTTTTTGGATCACTTGTTTGGGATTGTTTTAATTTATTGATTGAATATACATAATATATAAATATGTATTCATAGCATAGTAAACATATATTTAAATATATATACAGCGATTTACAGTGACAATTATCCGAACGAAATCGAATAAAATTTGTATGAAAATAACTCATTTTGCGTCCACAGTCAGATAATTAATTGTCTTTTAGCACTTTCATTAAATAATTCGCGATGCAATTGCATTGAATTATTATAATTGGATTATTGTTTATTTTTAGATAATTTATTTTGAGCCATGGTTTTATACTAACTGGTAAGGGAATAACATCGAGCCCAAAATTAACAATTCAAGAATAATATTTTAAGAAGGTCATCTTATTTAATTGGATTATTGGAATCTTTATAAATCATAAACTGAGTTCCTAATTTATGGCTATTCGATTTAGTTGCTTTAAGGCGTTGTTTTTCTCCCAGTGTACTGTCATTTGAATATTTTTTGTTTCGTTTTTGTTTACTTGAAGTAAATAATACCACATTGCTTAGTTTTATTTATATTTGCATTGGATTACTTTGAGTTCATTTTTTTGGGAAACTTGGGAATTCCACTTAATTTATTTATGTACAATCTTAAATGGCAATATTTGTGCTCTTCAAATCGGCTTTCTCTCTTAATTAAACTTCCTTTTGGATTTATAATAATTACGTTCTCTGAGTGGTAGGAAATAATGTGTGCTACACTGAAACGATTGAATGATCGTTACTCAAGTATCTGGCTTATAGACATATATATGTATATATATTTTTATAGTTCACAACAGATCTAATTAGTAACTAAATATTGACATTGAATAACATTTTGTTCTAGTTGACTATACATACAAGGGCAAAAGAGTTGCAAATTTTATTTTATGTTTATGTTTTCTTTGCTTAGCTTGTAAAAATCTGACTTAAAACTGAACAGAGATTAGGTGCAGTCTAGTAGTTTAGAAGTACTTTCCGGCTTAATCCGAGAAGTTCTTTTCGTCGGAGAAGCGCACATGATTCTGCTGCTTGAGGCGACCGCCGCCGCCGCCGGCAGTAGTGCGTTGTTTCAATGCAGCCATTCTCACAATTCCGTTTGGTCGTGAGTGTGGACGAGGACGAGTTTGTCCACTGTTCATCGCAGGAGCAGTAGCCTCGTGCCTCATCGCCTCCCTCCAGTGCCAGAGCATGCGTCTCCAGTCTGAATTTCAGTTTCTTCTGTTGCAGCTTGCAGTGTTCACTGCGTACAGAAGCTCCGTCTCCGTCTCCTTCATCTCCATCTCCACCTCCACGTCCACCTGCTCCTTTCGTTGTTTCATGACCTGTATTGAGCTGGCTATCATCCTGGCCGTCCAGTTTATGTGCCTCTTTCAGCGCATAGAATTCCTCGGGAGTCTCGGCACGCAATTTTTCTATGGACCTGCAAGTTGCAAAAACAGAAAGTTCAAAAATTATTCCAATTATGACTATAGCGGAAATTGAGCAGTCAAAGTGTAAACCCTTTATCCAAACTCAGAAATTAGCCTTTTCCCCTCCTCTTAGACCAACTACAAAAGTTAATAAACGGTCTGAAAATTAAACAAAATCCATCCCATAAAAGATTTATTATTAATTTGAATTGCAATGCTAGAAAAATATTGTGGATGCCCCTTGGCATATAAATATATTAAATAATTTCTATAATATTTCAGTTATGTTAATTTCCATGATTGTCGCTTGGTAATCTCTGATTGTGGTGGGGAGACTTTGCAGATTCCAATTCCTTTTCCAGTAAAAAGTAGTCGTCTTTTAGTGTGGCTTTATTTAACCTTGGTTTAACCTTTTCACGCTCAATTCACTTTCTATACTACTAGCTTAAAATAGAGTGATGGCTGCCTTAGGGCCGGCCACAGAGAATTTGGAGACCAGAGAGTGTGAATATGGAGAGTTCTCAGCCAAGATTGAACGGATAAAATGAGCGATGCTCATTTAGCTTTTTTTCTGGCTGAGAACTGCTCATCTCTGGTTCAGCATGAACATACTCCCCCTTTGCAAGGAATTGCAAGAGTAAATGGTGAGGGGGGACTGAAAATTATGCTGCGCAAGATCCGGAGAGGATCCAGCCGAACACTGTCCTCTGCGCAATGGGCAATCCGTCTTGGCTGGGGATGAAGCCTTCACGCATGATTTTGGCGTAGACATCGGAACCCAGTACTAATGACACCGAACCCGGACGATGGTAGTTCTCGTCTGCCATCTCAATGGACCCGAAATGCGCTTTAACGCTCTCTCCCAAGGGCCTCGTTGGTGTCTGATAGCGCAGATCGGGGACCGTCTTTAAAAGGATTTCGATATCGATCGATGGGTCGATCTTTGACCCGATTCTGGCTGTGCAGACCTTTTCGGATCCAACGCTGAAGGAGTTCAGCTTAAGAACCCCTGCGAGAGACGCGTTAATTCCGCTCATCGGAGTGCACGGGTCCAGGAGTGCTCGGATCTCCACTGTCTTCATCTCGTTTTTGAGGAGGATTACGATAGTGGGGAACACGTTGGTTTGGTGGTGTTCCATTAGTCTGGCAAGGGGCTGAATCACTGCCGATTGCCGTTGGGGAGGAGCAGCTTCTGGTTGCGCTGTAGGAGGGCTGGAGTCCTCTGTGATGTGTAGGAGTGTATGGTGTTCCTGCTGGCACACCCGGCACTTATCCTTGCTTCGGCATGAGTCGCCGGAATGCTGGTGTGCTAGGCAGTTGGCGCAGTATTTGTTGATTAATACTGCGCGTAGGCGCTTCTCGGCGGAGAGTCGCAGAAACCGGGCGCATTTACGCAGTGGGTGGATTCCCCGGCAGACTCGGCATCGGAATGAGTGCGTTCCACGAGCAGACTTTGCTTCGGCAGGCTTTGGTTGTTTCGTGCGTGGTGCCATTCTGTATTGGTGGGAAAGAAATAGATAAGTTATAATAAGAAATATTGCACATAATGTCTTGACATACGATACACACAGGAGTGGGGAAAAAGGGACGACAATCGGTCTGATCGTCATTGACTTGGAAGGGAGCTGTCAGTTGAGAGGAGTATCAATTTGACGACTGGTCTTTTTACGACACCTTGGGTGGTGAGAATATCGACGACACGAACCTTGTCGTCAACACCCGGATAAATGGTTAACACCCTGCCAAGGCGCCAGTCATTGGACGGAAGATTATCTTCCTTAATGATGACCATTTCACCCACTTGGATGTTCCTTGTTGGAACTTTCCACTTGTTCCTTTTGTGGAGCTCTTTCAGGTATTCGTCTTTCCAACGGTTACAGAATTGTTGGCTGCTGGCTTTTAGACGTTGCCATCGATTAATGATTGACGTAGCAGCTTCATTAATCTCTGGCTCGGATATGGAGAGAAGCGGTCCACCAACGAGGAAATGACCTGGAGTTAGTGCCAGAAGATCACTAGGATCTTCTGACATTGGTGAAATCGGTCTGGAATTTAGACACGCTTCAACTTTACACAAAAGAGTGGAAAGCTCCTCAAAGGTGTATTTTGTGGAGGAGGTGGCCTTATAGAAGAGATTCTTAAAACTCTTCACGCCTGCTTCCCATAAGCCACCCATATGCGGGGCGCTTGGAGGGTTAAAATGCCAAATAAGCTCTTGATGGCTGTATTTGGTTTGGATGAGATTTCTAGTTGCCTCTAGAAACTCTCGAGTCAGGATTTTTGAGGCTCCCACAAAGGTTTTCCCATTGTCCGAATGCATATGTAGTGGGCAGCTACGTCTTGCGACGAAGCGTGCGAAGGCAGCTAGGAATTTCTCTGAGGTCAAATCGGAAGTGGCTTCTAGATGTATAGCTTTGGTGCTAAAACATATGAAGACACAGACATATCCCTTTGTTATAAGACATGCTCGGCCTGTGTAGTTTTTGACCTCAAAGGGACCTGCGAAATCGACCCCTGTGTGAGTAAAAGGTCTACTAAACGTAGTCCTTTCCACAGGAAGATCGCCCATGAGTTGGGTCTGTACCCTTTTGCGGTGGATGATGCACACCTTACAGGTGTGAATTACCGACTTGACAAGAGTCTTTAATTTAGGGATCCAGAATTTCGCTCGAATGAGACGTACCATGAGCTGGTTGCCTCCATGGAGAGATATTTCATGCGTGAACCGGACTGAGAGGCGGGAAAAAACACAATTATAAGGGAGGATGACCGGATCTCGCTCATCATTCTTGAGGGATTCGGAAACGCTCATGCGTCCGCTAGCTCTGAGGATACCGTTTTTGTCTAAAAACGGATTTAAATTTAAAATTCCGCTCGATTTTGGAATTTGCTTTTTATCTAGCAAGAAACGGTATTCTGTCGGATACTCCTTGCGTTGCGTGTATCTAATGAGGCGACTTTGTGCTTCGACAAGCTCATCATTGCCTAATTCGCTTGGAAACTGGATGGCTCTCTTCATACAACGATGGATGAAACGGAGCAGATATGCTACAACGCGAAGGGCTTTATGAAATTTTGTAAACCGTTCCAAAATATCATCGTTGGACGACTGAACCAGGTTGCACTTCACAACCCGTTGCTCGATTGTGGTCTCAAGGTCCCCGCTACAGGGAGTTGGCCATTGATCTTCTGCTCCCTGTAGATATTCGGGACCGTGCCACCACAATGATGCGGATACGAGATCTTGTGGAGAAACACCTCGACTTGCCAAGTCAGCAGGATTCAGTTCTGACTTTACATGTGACCAGTTTTGGGCTGACTCAGTAAGCTGGAGTATTTTTGCCACTCTGTTGGCAACGAAGGTAGTCCATTTGCATGGAGATTTACTGAGCCAGGCCAAGACTATAGTGGAATCAGTCCAATAGTATGTCGTGTACTGGCTAACGGGGAGTTGCGGAATCAGGGCAGCGGCTAGTTCGGCAAGTAACACGGCACCACACAGTTCTAAGCGTGGCAAAGAGACTGTTTTTACCGGTGCTACTCTAGTTTTGGAGGTGAGCAGATGGATGGACACATGCCCGTTTATACTGATGCGGGCGTACAGCGCTGCACCATATGCGCGCTGGGAAGCATCGCAAAATCCGTGAAATTGTACGCTTGCTGCAGGTTGGAAATTAATCCATCTGGGGATGCGCACTTCTCTGATGTTGGGATAATCAGTGAGAAATGTTCGCCAGCGTTGCATGAGCGCTTCTGGCAAAACATCATCCCAATCAAGCTCATGAAGCCAGATTTCCTGCATGAAAATCTTGGCTCGAACTATCACTGGAGCTAGCCATCCTGCTGGATCAAACAGTTTAGCGATCTGTGAAAGCACTTCACGCTTTGTACATAGCTGTTTGGACGGAATGCTAGCGGGTAGGAAAAAGAATTCATCGCAAGTAGCTTGCCATCGAATTCCGAGGGTCTTTGCGACACTGGCTTCTTCGATCTCCAAGAAGTCTACTCGAAGAAGGTGGTCCTTTGGAATACTACGTAACAAGCTCTTATCGTTGGATGTCCACTTTCGAAGAGGAAAGCCAGCAGAATCAAGCGCGCCACGGAGCTCGTGGATGGCTGCAATCGCTTGCTTGGCTGTGTGGGCTCCAGCTAAAACATCATCAGCATACATAGATCCTAACAGAATGTCACTGGCAAGAGGGAAACGCTCTTTGACATCTTCGGCCAATTGTTGTAGCACACGGATGGCTAGAAATGGGGCACAATTGACGCCAAAAGTGACTGTCTTGAGCTCGTAATCGCACAGTTGATCACTACTATTTCGGAATATTATCCTCTGAAAAGGAGTGTGGAGTGGATCGACCAGTATTTGCCGGTACATTTTTGTGATGTCGGCGTTGAAGACATACCGATAGAAACGCCACTTTAGGATCTGTAACGGCAAGTCGGATTGGAGAACTGGTCCTGTATGGAGAGTGTCGTTTAGACTTTTGCCATTGAGGGATGGACTGGAGGCGTTAAATACTACGCGAACTTGTGTGGTAGTGCTGTCTGGCTTGAAAACAGCGTGATGTGGCAAGTAATAATTTGCACAATCACTTGGAGGGACTTGTCGCATGTGACCCAAGTCCAAATACTCTTGGATGACCGCATCGTACTGCTCTTTTAAGGGAGGGTTCCTTTTCAATCGATTCTCGTTTTTGAGAAACTGAGCTATTGCGATGGACCTGGAATGTCCCAAGTCGATGTTGTCTGGATTTTTGAAGGGTAGAGATACAGTGTATCTACCTCTCACATCTCGACTTGTGGTCTTTGTGAAATTGCTCTCACAAATGGAATCGGATTCCTTTACCGGTTTTACCGGTATATCCTCCACCTCCCAAAATTTTGTGAGAAGAAGCTCGAGTTTCGGCTCGGCAGTCACCGAAACTCGGGTGGTGAAGGCAGAGATTTTTGTTGAATATTGCTTGGCTACAGGCCCTGTCAGAATCCAACCAAATATGGATTCTTGGCCTAGTAGAGTGCCACAAATATTTTTCTGGGAGCCGCCTAATAAAATGGATGGGAGGATATCAGCGCCTAACAGCACGTCTATCTGCGAGCTCCGATAAAATTCGGGATCGGCCAACTGGATGTTGGGGATGCCTGCTCGGACACTATCGGGAATTGGGTAGGAAGGCAAATTTCCTGCCAGTTGTGGAAGGACGAACGCTGAGACTTCTATTTGAAGTCTGGGCTTGCTTGGGGAGCCAATTTGGAAATGGCATAGCTTCTGGGGGTTCGCAGCAATCGCTTGGTTCAATCCAGCGACTTGAGCTTGAACTGGCTGATAGGGGAGTTTTATTAAATTGAGAATTCTCTCTGAGACGAATGTGGCTTCGGATCCAGAATCGATCAATGCGCGTGCCTTGTATTTGTTGCCATGATGGCAAATATTAATCAGAGCAGTGCCCAGCAATACACATTGCGTGTTTGCTGCGAAGTAATTTTGTACATTCGTCTGAGAAGAAGGAGTGGACTGTATAGTGGGAGGAGCTGTTGTAGAGGCGGACGTAGGGGGTCACCACGATGCAGAAGCGTGTTGTGGCGACCTTTGCACGTGTAGCAGTTGTGCGTACTTGTGCAGTCTTTGAGAAGATGGCCTCTAGCGAAACAGTTCAAACATAGTTTCTGTTGTTTAATGTGGAGGGCCCTTTCGGATACGGACATTTGGAGGAACCGTGGGCATAGGCGTATGGGATGATTCTCCTTGGAACAGAGCTTGCAAGTTTGTGGCTTGATACTGATCTTGCTCTCAAAGGAATTGATACGCTTCGTATTGGGTTCTCTCTTCGAGGACATGGGCTGGGGGTGGAAACTGGTACTAGGCTTTATGTCTTCTATCGCTTCGAGGGTGCGATAGCGCTCGCTAAGGAAATTATCCATTTCTTCCCATGATGGGATTGTGGATTTATCATTCAATGACTGTTCCCACAGGGACAGCGTGAGTTTCGGAAGCTTCGTGCTGCATAAGAATACGAGCAAGCAATCCCAATTCTCTGTAGAAATATTTGAATGGCTGAGAGCGGTTAAGCAGCCTTGGATCGTACTCTGTAGATCTTTTAGGAGTGACCCGGATTCTACTTGAACAACAGGTAAATTAAAAAGGATTTTTAACTGGCTGTTCACCAGAAGCCGCTTATTTTGGAAGCGATTGTAAAGGGCCTGCCACGCTGAATCAAACCCGTCATGGGTGAGCGGGGACTTTGAAACTATGGCCTTTGCTTCGCCTCCAGTCTTGGAATTGAGATGGAACAGTTTCTCGACTGGGGTTAGCCTCGGGTTCTGGATGTAGATGGCCGTGAAAAGATCACGAAACGTTGGCCACTTTAGGTAGTCCCCGTGAAACACCTCTGTATCAACCGGTGGGAGACTACAGCCTCGAGAGAAAGATGGATACTGCTGAGTTTGCATGGGAGCGTTGGAAGTGGATGCACTTTCAATCTGCTCACTCAGCTGGGCCGTACATCGCTCATAGACAGAATAACAATGGTCGTATTTGGCTTCCATTGCTAAAATGTCCTCATTTGATGAGCTTTGGGTTAGGATCTTTGCACACACTTCATATTGTTTTTCAATTTTCTCCCAGAGATTTTTGATATGGTCACGTCTGACCTGAAGTGTGTGCAGGGTCACGGCATTCTCAGCTGGCTTGTTAATGCGAGCCTCAAATTGACTGAGCTTGTCGGTGACGGAAATAAAGTCTGCCAGCGGCATTTTTGTATGGGATTCGGTGTTCTTGGTAACGGACCGAGTGGCGATCGGGACTCGAGTGAGTAATGGGGAGTTGGAGCTACTGGCTGAGGACTCGCTTTTTGTTCTCGGATGAGCGGAGCTTGGGTTGCTTTTTGCCGAAAGGGCAGGGGAAGCGGATGCACTTCTTCTAAGGGCTCCTACTATCGGAACAGTCAAGGTTTTTTTGTTGGATCCGCTTGACATAATCTGTTCTCACTGGAATGGGGAACTGATATTTGAAAATAGTACTGAATTTAAATTAATTAAATTCCACTGGAAGGCAGCAACGGAAGCAAACAGACCAAGTAAAATTTTCGGATGTGAGGGAATATCAATAATATGTTTGCTTATTATAGAGTATAAGGAAAATAATCGGAATATTTTTTTGTTTCCGATTATTATAAATATTATTATAATAAACAAAATGAATAATTTAAATTGAATTATTACAAAAAAAGGATTTTTTTTTGATTTTAAATGCAGAGGAAGACAAAAAAAATATATGTTCTGTCACTAAATACGGAAAATGTATTGGCACACAATCGGAATGGGACAAACAATAAAAAACCAACTATTATTTTCACAAAAAATAATAGTCAATTGTCATTGGTATTAGTGAATACCAATCGCTTGTTTGCCGTCGCTTGAGCTTGGATTAGGAAAATATCGATATTTGATACTTTCCTCACTCACGCTTAGATGGAAACTTGTTGACAATTGGATTTGTCAGAAAAATGCGGAAATTTAATTTAAAGAAAAAATGGATTAAAATAAATTAAATATGCAAATGTTTGATAATTTAAAATTAATTCAATAATTAATTTTTAATATATAAGTGGTGTGCTTAATAGCTAAATATATATGTGTGTGTTAGTGTGTCAGTACGATATATGATATGTGGAGATGAGCATTTGCGGTGGGATTTTTTTTTGTTTTAAATAGGAAATGTTTTTAAAGCGTATAATACCGACTTTAAAAACAACCGACAAATGCTCGATTTCTTTGTGCTTAATTTTTAATTGCCCCTTTATCGAGTTATTAGTCGACCGACAATTGCAACAAAAAATTATGATCTTTATTAGGACTTTGTTGTTATTGTCGGCCACTGGAAAATATATATATATATAGATATATATTTTCTTTATTATTTATTTTTTTTGTTTATTTTAATTCGGAAGCGCACGGAATTATTATTTTTTGCAAATAATATGTGTTAGTGGGACGTATTATGGATGATATATATGTATGTACATACATATGTACATACATATGTTCAATTGTGGAATGGACAGAAAAATGGAGGGATACTTACAAAACAGTAGTACTGCATGTAAGTATGGAAAATATCTAGATGTGATGGAAATCTATATATTTAAAATGGATTGTTGGACAAGTGCATATATTTATATGCAGATTTGCCGAATAATGAGGGCCTTTTTTTCCGGAGGGAAAAAAAATGACGGATGGAAAAAAAATTTCTAGGAATTTCTCTGAGGTCAAATCGGAAGTGGCTTCTAGATGTATAGCTTTGGTGCTAAAACATATGAAGACACAGACATATCCCTTTGTTATAAGACATGCTCGGCCTGTGTAGTTTTTGACCTCAAAGGGACCTGCGAAATCGACCCCTGTGTGAGTAAAAGGTCTACTAAACGTAGTCCTTTCCACAGGAAGATCGCCCATGAGTTGGGTCTGTACCCTTTTGCGGTGGATGATGCACACCTTACTGGTGTGAATTACCGACTTGACAAGAGTCTTTAATTTAGGGATCCAGAATTTCGCTCGAATGAGACGTACCATTAGCTGGTTGCCTCCATGGAGAGATATTTCATGCGTGAACCGGACTAAGAGGCGGGAAAAAACACAATTATAAGGGAGGATGACCGGATCTCGCTCATCATACTTGAGGGATTCGGAAACGCTCATGCGTCCGCTAGCTCTGAGGATACCGTTTTTGTCTAAAAACGGATTTAAATTTAAAATTCCGCTCGATTTTGGAATTTGCTTTTTATCTAGCAAGAAACGGTATTCTGTCGGATACTCCTTGCGTTGCGTGTATCTAATGAGGCGACTTTGTGCTTCGACAAGCTCATCATTGCCTAATTCGCTTGGAAACTGGATGGCTCTCTTCATACAACGATGGATGAAACGGAGCAGATATGCTACAACGCGAAGGGCTTTATGAAATTTTGAAAAACGTTCCAAAATATCATCGTTGGACGACTGAACCAGGTTGCACTTCACAACCCGTTGCTCGATTGTGGTCTCAAGGTCCCCGCTACAGGGAGTTGGCCATTGATCTTCTGCTCCCTGTAGATATTCGGGACCGTGCCACCACAATGATGCGGATACGAGATCTTGTGGAGAAACACCTCGACTTGCCAAGTCAGCAGGATTCAGTTCTGACTTTACATGTGACCAGTTTTGGGCTGACTCAGTAAGCTGGAGTATTTTTGCCACTCTGTTGGCAACGAAGGTAGTCCATTTGCATGGAGATTTACTGAGCCAGGCCAAGACTATAGTGGAATCAGTCCAATAGTATGTCGTGTACTGGCTAACGGGGAGTTGCGGAATCAGGGCAGCGGCTAGTTCGGCAAGTAACACGGCACCACACAGTTCTAAGCGTGGCAAAGAGACTGTTTTTACCGGTGCTACTCTAGTTTTGGAGGTGAGCAGATGGATGGACACATGCCCGTTTATACTGATGCGGGCGTACAGCGCTGCACCATATGCGCGCTGGGAAGCATCGCAAAAATCCGTGAAATTGTACGCTTGCTGCAGGTTGGAAATTAATCCATCTGGGGATGCGCACTTCTCTGATGTTGGGATAATCAGTGAGAAATGTTCGCCAGCGTTGCATGAGCGCTTCTGGCAAAACATCATCCCAATCAAGCTCATGAAGCCAGATTTCCTGCATGAAAATCTTGGCTCGAACTATCACTGGAGCTAGCCATCCTGCTGGATCAAACAGTTTAGCGATCTGTGAAAGCACTTCACGCTTTGTACATAGCTGTTTGGACGGAATGCTAGCGGGTAGGAAAAAGAATTCATCGCAAGTAGCTTGCCATCGAATTCCGAGGGTCTTTGCGACACTGGCTTCTTCGATCTCCAAGAAGTCTACTCGAAGAAGGTGGTCCTTTGGAATACTACGTAACAAGCTCTTATCGTTGGATGTCCACTTTCGAAGAGGAAAGCCAGCAGAATCAAGCGCGCCACGGAGCTCGTGGATGGCTGCAATCGCTTGCTTGGCTGTGTGGGCTCCAGCTAAAACATCATCAGCATACATAGATCCTAACAGAATGTCACTGGCAAGAGGGAAACGCTCTTTGACATCTTCGGCCAATTGTTGTAGCACACGGATGGCTAGAAATGGGGCACAATTGACGCCAAAAGTGACTGTCTTGAGCTCGTAATCGCACAGTTGATCACTCATATTTCGGAATATTATCCTCTGAAAAGGAGTGTGGAGTGGATCGACCAGTATTTGCCGGTACATTTTTGTGATGTCGGCGTTGAAGACATACCGATAGAAACGCCACTTTAGGATCTGTAACGGCAAGTCGGATTGGAGAACTGGTCCTGTATGGAGAGTGTCGTTTAGACTTTTGCCATTGAGGGATGGACTGGAGGCGTTAAATACTACGCGAACTTGTGTGGTAGTGCTGTCTGGCTTGAAAACAGCGTGATGTGGCAAGTAATAATTTGCACAATCACTTGGAGGGACTTGTCGCATGTGACCCAAGTCCAAATACTCTTGGATGACCGCATCGTACTGCTCTTTTAAGGGAGGGTTCCTTTTCAATCGATTCTCGTTTTTGAGAAACTGAGCTATTGCGATGGACCTGGAATGTCCCAAGTCGATGTTGTCTGGATTTTTGAAGGGTAGAGATACAGTGTATCTACCTCTCACATCTCGACTTGTGGTCTTTGTGAAATTGCTCTCACAAATGGAATCGGATTCCTTTACCGGTTTTACCGGTATATCCTCCACCTCCCAAAATTTTGTGAGAAGAAGCTCGAGTTTCGGCTCGGCAGTCACCGAAACTCGAGTGGTGAAGGAAGAGATTTTTGTTGAATATTGCTTGGCTACAGGCCCTGTCAGAATCCAACCAAATATGGATTCTTGGCCTAGTAGAGTGCCACAAATATTTTTCTGGGAGCCGCCTAATAAAATGGATGGGAGGATATCAGCGCCTAACAGCACGTCTATCTGCGAGCTCCGATAAAATTCGGGATCGGCCAACTGGATGTTGGGGATGCCTGCTCGGACACTATCGGGAATTGGGTAGGAAGGCAAATTTCCTGCCAGTTGTGGAAGGACGAACGCTGAGACTTCTATTTGAAGTCTGGGCTTGCTTGGGGAGCCAATTTGGAAATGGCATAGCTTCTGGGGGTTCGCAGCAATCGCTTGGTTCAATCCAGCGACTTGAGCTTGAACTGGCTGATAGGGGAGTTTTATTAAATTGAGAATTCTCTCTGAGACGAATGTGGCTTCGGATCCAGAATCGATCAATGCGCGTGCCTTGTATTTGTTGCCATGATGGCAAATATTAATCAGAGCAGTGCCCAGCAATACACATTGCGTGTTTGCTGCGAAGTAATTTTGTACATTCGTCTGAGAAGAAGGAGTGGACTGTATAGTGGGAGGAGCTGTTGTAGAGGCGGACGTAGGGGGGTCACCACGATGCAGAAGCGTGTTGTGGCGACCTTTGCACGTGTAGCAGTTGTGCGTACTTGTGCAGTCTTTGAGAAGATGGCCTCTAGCGAAACAGTTCAAACATAGTTTCTGTTGTTTAATGTGGAGGGCCCTTTCGGATACGGACATTTGGAGGAACCGTGGGCATAGGCGTATGGGATGATTCTCCTTGGAACAGAGCTTGCAAGTTTGTGGCTTGATACTGATCTTGCTCTCAAAGGAATTGATACGCTTCGTATTGGGTTCTCTCTTCGAGGACTTGGGCTGGGGGTGGAAACTGGTACTAGGCTTTATGTCTTCTATCGCTTCGAGGGTGCGATAGCGCTCGCTAAGGAAATTATCCATTTCTTCCCATGATGGGATTGTGGATTTATCATTCAATGACTGTTCCCACAGGGACAGCGTGAGTTTCGGAAGCTTCGTGCTGCATAAGAATACGAGCAAGCAATCCCAATTCTCTGTAGAAATATTTGAATGGCTGAGAGCGGTTAAGCAGCCTTGGATCGTACTCTGTAGATCTTTTAGGAGTGACCCGGATTCTACTTGAACAACAGGCAAATTAAAAAGGATTTTTAACTGGCTGTTCACCAGAAAGCCGCTTATTTTGGAAGCGATTGTAAAGGGCCTGCCACGCTGAATCAAACCCGTCATGGGTGAGCGGGCACTTTGAAACTATGGCCTTTGCTTCGCCTCCAGTCTTGGAATTGAGATGGAACAGTTTCTCGACTGGGGTTAGCCTCGGGTTCTGGATGTAGATGGCCGTGAAAAGATCACGAAACGTTGGCCACTTTAGGTAGTCCCCGTGAAACACCTCTGTATCAACCGGTGGGAGACTACAGCCTCGAGAGAAAGATGGATACTGCTGAGTTTGCATGGGAGCGTTGGAAGTGGATGCACTTTCAATCTGCTCACTCAGCTGGGCCGTACATCGCTCATAGACAGAATAACAATGGTCGTATTTGGCTTCCATTGCTAAAATGTCCTCATTTGATGAGCTTTGGGTTAGGATCTTTGCACACACTTCATATTGTTTTTCAATTTTCTCCCAGAGATTTTTGATATGGTCACGTCTGACCTGAAGTGTGTGCAGGGTCACGGCATTCTCAGCTGGCTTGTTAATGCGAGCCTCAAATTGACTGAGCTTGTCGGTGACGGAAATAAAGTCTGCCAGCGGCATTTTTGTATGGGATTCGGTGTTCTTGGTAACGGACCGAGTGGCGATCGGGACTCGAGTGAGTAATGGGGAGTTGGAGCTACTGGCTGAGGACTCGCTTTTTGTTCTCGGATGAGCGGAGCTTGGGTTGCTTTTTGCCGAAAGGGCAGGGGAAGCGGATGCACTTCTTCTAAGGGCTCCTACTATCGGAACAGTCAAGGTTTTTTTGTTGGATCCGCTTGACATAATCTGTTCTCACTGGAATGGGGAACTGATATTTGAAAATAGTACTGAATTTAAATTAATTAAATTCCACTGGAAGGCAGCAACGGAAGCAAACAGACCAAGTAAAATTTTCGGATGTGAGGGAATATCAATAATATGTTTGCTTATTATAAAGTATAAGGAAAAATAATCGGAATATTTTTTTTGTTTCCGATTATTATAAATATTATTATAATAAACAAAATGAATAATTTAAATTGAATTATTACAAAAAAAGGATTTTTTTTTGATTTTAAATGCGGAGGAAGACAAAAAAAATATATGTTCTGTCACTAAATACGGAAAATGTATTGGCACACAATCGGAATGGGACAAACAATAAAATACCAACTATTATTTTCACAAAAAATAATAGTCAATTGTCATTGGTATTAGTGAATACCAATCGCTTGTTTGCCGTCGTTTGAGCTTGGATTAGGAAAATATCGATATTTGATACTTTCCTCACTCACGCTTAGATGGAAAAATATCGGATAATATACCACCACTTGTTGACAATTGGATTTGTCAGAAAAATGCGGAAATTTAATTTAAAGAAAAAAATGGATTAAAAATAAATTAAATATGCAAATGTTTGATAATTTAATATTAATTCAATAATTAATTTTTAGGATATAAGTGGTGTGCTTAATAGCTAAATATGTATGTGTGTGTTAGTGTGTCAGTACGATATATGATATGTGGAGATGAGCATTTGCGGTGGGATTTTTTTTTTTGTTTTAAATAGGAAATGTTTTTAAAGCGTATAATACCGACTTTAAAAACAACCGACAAATGCTCGATTTCTTTGTGCTTAATTTTTAATTGCCCCTTTATCGAGTTATTAGTCGACCGACAATTGCAACAAAAAATTATGATCTTTATTAGGACTTTGTTGTTATTGTCGGCCACTGGAAAATATATATATATATAGATATATATTTTCTTTATTATTTATTTTTTTTGTTTATTTTAATTCGGAAGCGCACGGAATTATTATTTTTTGCAAATAATATGTGTTAGTGGGACGTATTATGGATGATATATATGTATGTACATACATATGTACATACATATGTTCAATTGTGGAATGGACAGAAAAATGGAGGGATACTTACAAAACAGTAGTACTGCATGTAAGTATGGAAAATATATAGATGTGATGGAAATCTATATATTTAAAATGGATTGTTGGACAAGTGCATATATTTATATGCAGATTTGCCGAATAATGAGGGCCTTTTTTTCCGGAGGGAAAAAATGGCGGATGGAAAAAAAAAATGAAAAAATGCAAAGTTTAACTTATCTTATTCTCCTGATCTTGTAGGTGCGGGCGAATCCTTTTATGTGAAGAAATCCGGCTCGAAGGACCAATGATTGTGGTGGGGAGACTTTGCAGATTCCAATTCCTTTTCCAGTAAAAAGTAGTCGTCTTTTAGTGTGGCTTTATTTAACCTTGGTTTAACCTTTTCACGCTCAATTCACTTTCTATACTACTAGCTTAAAATAGAGTGATGGCTGCCTTAGGGCCGGCCACAGAGAATTTGGAGACCAGAGAGAGTGTGAATATGGAGAGTTCTCAGCCAAGATTGAACGGATAAAATGAGCGATGCTCATTTAGCTTTTTTCTCTGGCTGAGAACTGCTCATCTCTGGTTCAGCATGAACAATCTCAATTTGAGCGGCATTAAATCTTTGATTTCATCATCATCCCAAAGAGTGGCAAGTCCAATTAATGAATTCATGGAAATAAGCCTCAAATTTGTTGTTGAATAAAAGAGTATAAAAATTAGGACTTTAAAGAAAGATCGAGAGGTCTGTCCGTCATCATACAGCTTCCACAGGCCACAAGAGTATATAATCTTCGGCGTGCAGAGGACAGGCTTTCCTCACAGAGAGTGATTCATTTCTTTGCGTTAATCTTTGTGCTTAAATCTTTTGATTTCCACATAAAAATACATCTAAAAGTTTGGCGCCAGTGTGAAAAATCGGAACATAAATCGTATTCCTTGTTAAGAAAATAAATTCTAGATTTCTTGTTTTTATATAAAATCAAGTTTTGGTGTACAGATGGTTTTTTTTTTTAAATTTTGTATGGCAATGTGCTGAGCAACGTGAAAGCTTTTCTCCCTGTATAGGCTGAACCACAGTCACCAAGCGCAGGTTCTGCTCATTTGTACCATTTGGAAGCCTGGCCCTGAAACTCTTTGTACTTATATCAGTATCTGTCCCTGTATTTTCATCTGTATCTGCATCTGTTTTCCATTATGCTTTTGTGTGTTGGTTTAAAATTCAAAGGAAAATTTTGAGCAGCAGCAGCAGCAGCCGCACCAGCAACAGTGCATTTAGTTCTTCGTCATGCTAAGACCCCACCATTCTGCCGCTAGCCAACCAAACCCTTGTCCTTGTCAACCATCATACATTTTTTGTGCGTGCTCATTTTTGCACTACAGTAAACTCAGTTTGAGCCTGGCAGCGAGAATTTATGCAAAGAAAGCGAAAAGTGCAAACTAAAGTGCAGCTGCAAAATACTCGGCTGCCTTTCGTTTTATCCGGGACCGGGCATGGGTTGCTGTCAGGATGGCAGAGACGTTGTCTCTGGCTGCTCCTCTCCAGCTCATGCGATTCGCCCACTGCACTGTGGGTCAAATGTGGCAGCTTTGTCATAGTCATTCTATCCCTAGATGTCTTAAAATATCCCCAATTTACACCTGACTCGTTCTTTACTCAATCCTATAATGAATTATAATAACTTGAGTGATTGAATGAGATTTATTTAAGAGTTCTTCCAACTATTAGAGACTGATTTCAAGGCTCTGCTGGACTTATTTTGAGCTCCTTCTAGGAGATTCTTTCTAGCAATAAGTAAGCTTATTGTTTTATTAAGGCAGCTGTTATCCTAGCAGTATTTAATTATGTTTGATTATTATAACAGTCTGATGCATTTCTAGTAAATTCCAAATTTAATAATTTTCAAAAGTTTTAGAAAATTAATTTGTCACCATAAGTGGTAAACTGCACCATAACCTGGCTCTGGGGTATGGCCGGGCGGCGTACAGTTGAGCTCGCAATTTGGCGCAGATTGCCAGCAGGGGAGCCAAAAATTGGAACAATCTGAACCGCAATTTATTAAAAATTCGGTAAACAAATTGAGTGCTGCTTTATATACCCAGACTATCAAAAATGAATTTGACACCCAACCATGAATCACATATGCGATTATTTTTATAGAGACTCCCTAGACCTTTATATTATTAATTAGTTATTTATTATTAAATCGACTAATTGCAGTCGATTAAAGAATTACAAAAGATAAAAATGATTATTATATAAATTAAATTAAAATGTAGAAAATTAATTAAATTAAAAATTATAAGTAAGATTAAAATTGAATTACATTTAAGCCTTCTGGGGTATTAAATACAATTAATTTTTATGGTCCAAAATTTGTTGCACATGATTGGGGAAAACCCAGGCAAAAAAAATCCAATCAGGAAAAAAAGGCGAAAAAGAAATATAAAGATTGTTGAAAATAGAATGAAAATAGACCAGAATAGAAAAAAGGATAGAAAGAAAGAGAGTAATAAAGTAAGATAAGGACAATTCAGGAAAACACCAAACAAAAAGAAGCAGTGTTGCCAAGACAGCAACCTCATCAACCATCAATGATTAGGGTTTTCCCGAAGATAGAACAGAAGAGCAGATTTTAGGTGTAAGAGAGAGAGTTCTAAAGAGATAACGTGATAAAATTCGTTGTAATTGGAGCACAGTACACGGTATCGTTTGTTTAACGCATAGTCAGTTGTGCAATTAGATAAAAATAAGGGATAATAATTTCTTGTCAATCTACGAGGAACATGAAAGTTAAGACGAGATAATAGAAAAGGAGAGCTAATGTCACCGATAATTAATTTATGAAGAAAAATATAGTGGAAGACGTCGGGATCCCAGTTTAAGCCACGAAGGTCAAAGAGGAGGAATTGCTTCTGAATGGATTCAATACGAACTTGATGGATTCCATATTGAGGACTCCAAACACATGAACAATATTCTAGTATGGGGTGAACTAGAGAAGTATTAAAGATTTTGGTAACAAAGGGATCATTAAACTCCTTGGACCAACGTTTAATGAATCCAAGAACACCCTTGGCTTTGTTAGTTATGGAGGAGATATGCAGAATGAAACTAAGTTTGGCATCAAGAAGTACACCAAGGTCTTCCACAGTCGTTATACGCTGCAAGGGTACATTAGCAAGCGTATACGTGACTAAGTGTGGAGTAATCCGAATAAAAGTCATAAACAAGCATTTAGAAATTTTAAATGCAACTTATTAGCCTGACAACAAAGATGCATGGAGTTACAGTCATCCTGCAGACAAATAAATTTAGAAGGATCGTTGTAAGAAAGAATAAGTTTCACATCATCAGCATACATAAGGATGCGTGAGTGGTACAAAATAGATGGCAGGACATTAATAAATAATTTGAAAAATAATGGACCAAGATGACTACCTACGGGTTTAGAAATTTCGGATCTCAACAGAACTCTTTGGGTTCTGTTTTTTAAATAAGAGGAAATCCAAGTCAGAAGTGTGGGGTGAATCCAATTCGATCTAGCTTGAAGATTAAAAGATCATGATTTACAGAGTCAAATGCTTTACTGAAATCAGTATAAGCGACATCTGTTTGCATTCTACTTAGGAATGCATCATTCACCAATGATGTGAATTCAAGCAGATTAGTCGTGGTAGACAGACTCTTAATAAAACCATGTTGAAAAGGGAAATTATCGAATTACAGAGGTGCTGCAAAGTTGATGTTACAATTTTTTTGAATAATTTTGGTATTGCAGACAACTTTGCAATTCCTCTGTAATTCGATATATCGGATTTAACTCCCTTTTTGTGAATTGGGATAATATATGATTCCTTCCAAAGACATGGAAAAACAGCGGAATCAAGAGATAAGTTAAAAAGTTTGACTAGGGGAAGATGTAGAGAGCTCCAGCATTCTCTGATTACGCAACTTGGGATATTGTCGGGCCCAGGAGAATATGAAGATTTTAAAGTTTTCATTGCTGTAACTAGATCGTTATCAGTAATGACAGGTGAAAATAAAGAGTTAGAGGAAGAAACAGGATAAGGATAACGGTAAGCGATATTGTTAATGGAAGAAGTGTAAGTAGATTGAAAGAAATTTGCAAAAAGGTTAGCACTAGTAAAGTCGTCAATGGATCCCTCATTCTTCAGAAAAAATGTAGGAGGCATAGACGAGCTGTTGCGTTTAGAATTTACAAATTTATAAAACAGTTTAGGATCCCGCTCAAACTGATTCCTGCAGCGCATAAGATACTCGTTATAGCATTGAGAGTTAAGGAGAAGGAAGTTAGATTTAGCAATAAAATATTTAGAAAAATCAATATTAGATCCAGAGAGTTTAAATTTTTTAAATAATGGTTTGTGTAAACCAGGGAGGCTTGGATGAAAAAGGCAATACAACACTACTTGGAATGTAGATATCAAGAAGTGAGTTAATCGTGTCATAGAAGTGGTTTAGAGCAAAATTTATATCAACAATTTTTTACTAGCAGGTTTGGATAGTGGTTTAGTCGACGTGGCTATTGATAGAAAAATTTCTACGGTAGGATGAAAGGAGTCTTCAGGAAATACTAATGGACAAGATCTTGACACACTGGTAGAAGTGCAATCGTTGACAAAAATAAGATCCAACATTCTGTCAAGACTATTAGGAATCGAGTTTATTTGAAAAAACTAAAGGTTATACAAGGAATCTAAAAAGTCATGTTGTGCAGAAGGAACAAGATAATTAGATTTCCTAAAGAGAGACCACTGGATATTAGGCAAATTGAAATCGCCTAAAACAACAAACATGTCTTTATCACGTACGAGTGTTGATATATATTTAATACGGCTTAAATGCTGCATATAAATAGAAATATCAGAACACGGAGGGATATAAGAGCACGTTATGAAAATGGAACATGATGGAAACGATACCTTAACGGCAACTATTTCCACATCATGAGGTGAAACTGATAAAGTAATTGACTCGGACCGAAGGGAAGAATTAACTGGAATGAGTACCCCACCACCATGACGAGTTATTCTATCCTTTCTGTAGGATGTAAAGGCTGTAGAAAAAAGAATTTCAGAATTTGAAATTGAGGAATTAAGCCATGTCTCAGAAAAAGCATTAATTTGAGACTCGAAGGAAGAACTTCGTAAAAATACATTTTTAAGCTTAGACACTAGACCTCTAACATTCTGATAACTGATATGTAGTAAATCTGAAGATCGATCTAGTTTTTTGGAGGATTAATACTAATGGTTGCTTGCGAAAGAGAGCCACTAGCGTAAAGACTAACAGGCCCCGGATGAGTGCGTTTTTTATAATGGAAATTTAGATACTGATACAATAGCTTCACATGTAGTATCAGCTGAAAGTTTTTGCTTACGCGGTGCAACAACAGTAACCAAAGGAGTCGGGGCAGGGTCAGAATCCTGAACATTTACCGAAGCTGGAAGCACAGTTATGAGTGCAGTACCAGGAAGGGCTGTAATTGAGGCAGTTGCCGGGGTTGAAGTCGCAGACACCAACTGAAGTGGAGCTGCAACGGCTGCCGGAGCTGGAGGGATAGCTGGACTTGTAACTCGTGTTGTAGTTGGAGCATAAGCCTGAGCTTGATTAGGAGAAGTTGGTTGGACATGAACAATAAATAGATTGGTATTTGAAGAATTATCGGGGTGTTCAAAGGAAGAGTGGCCGACTGACGGTGAAGGCGAGGGCGAGAAAAATGAACCGGAAATAATTCTAAACGGCGAGGAGTTGATAAATTTTCTGAAGGGGGAATAGGCATTGCAGAGGAAGATGGAAGAGGAACATTTAAAAATTGATCCTCTAACCGACGGATAGGTGGGTATTCGAAATTAAACTCACTCAGCATCTCAATGCTCGAGTAAAAGTCACTCGACAAAAGCTTGGACATTTTATGCAACTTATGAAATTGACCTCTTACAGAATTATACATTTTTGAGAAATTCAATTGCAAGTCATTGCACCTCGGACAAGACCATTTCAGGCCTCCACAGCCTTTTTTTAGAATTGTCTTTTTCCAACTTGTCAATATCTCGCCCAGTTAGAACTGCACATTTGCCAAGCATCATGTTGTCACACAACCAGCAGTTAACAAACCTTGATTGGTCACCATCACGCGCTGGGCCATACGTGAAATTCAACTTACAGAAAGACATTTTATTAGTATACAATATTAGTAAACAGAAAAAAACGATGCTAAAGGTTTTCTACTGGGTATTATTATGATTAGTATGAAGAGCGCGTAAATTGAGAGCGCAAATAAATAGCTGTTAGTTGCAAGAAATAACACAAACAATGCTTGAGCAATGCGAAAAGCAACAACTAAAATTTGAGCGGGCGAGCGGCGCACAAGCGAAATAAACGTGTGACATACATACATTTATCCGAAGAGAAATCGATGAAAGGCCTTCCAACGGTATACCGGATCATGCTGTTTGTTTTGTTTTATGTTGAGATTTATATTTTTCTTGTTGTGTTATTTTGTGTGTGTGTTTTTTTTTTTTTTGTGTAATATTAAATTTTTATGGGATATGGGAAAGGTTTGGGGTTATGCATTTTTATCTTTTTTTTTTATATATATATGTTCTTTTTGGTTGTTAAATTTATGTTAATTTATTCTAACTATAATTCAGAAAAATTTGAAAAGTAGAATTATCTAAACTGATACATATCTGTTATATAGTAAAATGTTTATGTTTTAATTGTTGAGTCGAATTAATGTCCCGTCGATAGACTTAGGACAACGCTAGAGTACAAACACACGAAGTTGAAGTTTACGTATTTATTTGATGGATCTCAGCTTAAGACTAAAAACTGGTGACAAAAATATTTCTTGTGCTGCCCTTTGTTTACATTAGTTTGGGAGCGAGAGCGCCCGTTTGGGATATTGGTTGTACATAAGTTTGAGAGCGAGAGTGCCACTCAGGGAGCGGGGCTTAGTCATTGCAATAATTGTTTATGTTATTGAGGAGCAGCATCGCCTGCTCCGGATGTGGATTGTTTACATTGATTCAGCGTGGGATCGCTTACACTGCATATTCTTATTTCTTGGTATGTGAATATGTGAATATGTCACTTCCCTCCCCTTAAAAAGGGTTGCTTATGCTTGGGCTGGCATTTCAGGGTACAATGCAGGCAACTCGTTTTGTGCCGGTTCTATTTTTTGTTGTGGTTCTTGATTATTTTTTGCTTGTTTTCTAATTTTTGTATATAAAAAGGTAAGTGGATTTAGTGTACAAAATTTTGATAGGAGAAGAAAAATAATAAGAACAATAACTACTAATGTTATAATTACGTAAAGTGTGGTATTATTTTCTGAAATTAGGTTTAAAACGTCATTATGTTCTACTATCTTTATCTTGGTTACATTAATCGGTGAATACAATGCTGTTAAATCAAATTCTGGACTTAACGAATTTTCGCTTAAAATAACATTTCCAATCTTAACTCTACATTGTTTTATTCTAATAATTTTGCTTCCATTTATTTTTATTTCGCCATTTAATTCTTGACAATTTTGTTCGATTGTAGTTTCAGGTAGATTCCATGTAAGTATAATATTTGGTTCAATGTATTGAATCATTTCTTTTGAAAGAGTTGGTATAAAATTACAAATTGGATTTTTGCGCTTAATTATATTTTTAATGCATTCATTATTAACTTCTTTATTGTCTTGATTATAAATTTTATTCTCATCTTCAAAATATGATTGTTGATCTGAATAGTCTAACTGATACCCATTATGGTCGGGATAAGGAATTATTTTAATGGTGTTAATGATTTTGTGGTTAATAGGGATATGTGAAATAAGTAGTAATTCGTTATTTTTGTGGTCAATCCAAGTTGATGTTTTGATTAAAAGTATATTTTGGTTGTTAATGCATTCTAGTTTGTCGTAATTGAGTAACTTTGGATTAAAAAGTCCAAGACGTGAAAGTTGCATGCCCATTTCTATGTCTTCAATGTACTCAATAAATTGCATGAGTTCATAAACAAGTGTGTCAATACTATTGCGGTTATTTTCGTAGTTAGTAAGTTTCTCCAGTCCTTCATTCACAAACTTTACGACATCATTTAATTTATGAAGTTGAATTGAATTTTCTGCAATTATATCTATTTTTTTGTTTATTTTTACCCTATCATTTTCATCAAGTGTGCCAAATAGAAATTTAAAAGATGAACCAATTATGTCAAATAGTCCCCGTTTCTGCCTATTTTGCTGATGAATATTTATACCATTTAATTCTTTCAATAGTTTGTTGTACAAATATTTCATTCTGGGCGAGTTTGTGATTTTTTTTACCAAAAGATTCAGTGATAATATTGATTTCCGTTAAATTAATTCTTAAACAGTGATGTTCATACACTACCGGTATTTGAATTGGAATGCTTGAGAAAAGTAAATAGCCAAGGTCGGAATCTGGGTTGGTTATTTGAATTTGTTGAGTGTGGCCCGTGGTGAATAATAGAAACAACATCATTGTACAGAAGGTTCCTGTGGAAGTTTAACGGCATTAGTTTTCTTTTTGTTTCTTAAATTGTGTTTTGTAGTATTGGGTTTCTCTATTTCGATTAGTAATTTTGTAATGGTCTTCGTCTATTTGTTCTACATTTTTATTTGCCTTAAATGGATTTTCTAATTTTCCCTTTTGAAGTGGACCTTTTCTGTATCTAGTGTCAATGTTAAATTCCTGTCGATCTTCATTTATTTTATCTATTTTCCTTTCTTTAATATTTTGAGTGTCTAATATTGGGTGCCCAGCGTATAAGAATATTTGAGCAGGTGTTTGTCCAGTGGTGTCATGTTTTATTTTATGGTTGTATGTGTAAAGAATTGTCTCTATCTTGCTTAATTTTATTTCTTCATCATCGGATGAGTTGATTATTCGGATTTTTTCATTTATTGTCTTATGTAGTCTTTCAACGTCTGCTACACCGTTTTTTGCCGTGTTGAGTTGTAATTCAATTCCTTCTGCTTCAAGCCATCGCTTTAAAGTCAGGCTGGTAAAAGCTCCGTCTTTGTCTGCCTTTAGTAATTTGGGTTTACCTAACTGATTAAAAATGCGCATTAGCGCGTTCCTGCATTCTATCCAATCCTTTGTTTTAATATGTTCAAGTGTTGCGAATTTAGAATAAATGTCAATGCAACTGATGTAATGTTTTCCCTCAGATGAATAAATATCTACCACAAATTTGTCTCGACAATGTTCAGGGTTGGGTGTGATTTTAAAAGGCATTTTGGTATTTCTGTGTTCTGTTTTAGCCAAATTGCATATGTTGCATTCATTTATTATATTTTGAATTAATAGTTGGCTATTTGGAAAGAAGTGATTTTCTTTGAATAATTTAGTCATTTTCTGTATACCTGGATGTAAAAGTTTTTCATGTGATTGAAGTATAATTTCTTTGAATTCGGCGTATGAACAAACATTCTTTAATAGGTAGAGGCTGCGAATTACTTTAGTGTAAGTGGTATTAATAATTTCTCTGTATGCTCTTTGAATGATTTCAAAATCTACATCGTTTTCGATATAAATGGTAATGTTTCTATGAATAAAATGATCAAGTAAAATCTGTTTGGCCTTTTCGAGTGTCATTACATTATATTGGATTGTGGTAATGGAGTTACCGAATATTGTTGAATGCTCTACTTTATTTGTACCGGATTTAATGAAAATTATTTGTTTTTTGAAATAGTTTATTGGTTTTTCTGTTAAATGAATTAGGTTACTATTATCTTCTTCTGCACTATGTTGAGTAACTTCACTGTGATGATTTTCTTCAATTTTAATTCTTGATAAAGCATCAGCAACTGAATTTTCTTTTCCTTTAATATAGTCGATTTTAAATTGGTATTCATTTAACTTGGCTCTCCATCTTTGTAACTTGGCATTCGGTTCTTTTAAGGTATGCAGCCATCTAAGAGGTTGATGGTCACTAGCAATGAGAAAATGTCGTCCTAGTAAATAATGTCGAAATGTTTTTGTGGCCCAAACTATGGCGAGTAATTCTTTTCGATAGCACTGTAATTTAATTCATGTTCATTAAGTGTTCTGCTAATAAAGGATATAGGATGACAGTTTTGAGAAAGTACGGCCCCAAGGGCTAAATTACTGGCATCTGTGGTTAAAGTGAATTTTTTTTCGAAATCGGGTAATTGGAGAATTGGTTCTCTAATTATTAAAGCTTTAAGTTTTTTGAATGCTTCTATGTAGTCGAGACTTTGTGTATCTATCTTTGCTCCTTTTTTTAAACATTTGGTCATTGGTTTTGCTATGTCTGCGTAGTTTGGGATAAATTTACGATAATAACCGGTTAATCCAAGGAAAGCTCTGATCTCTTTTACTTTTGTTGGAATTGGATATGAAACTATGGCTTTAACTTTAAGGGGGTTTGGTTTTATGCCATTAGGGGTTACGATGTGACCAAGAAAGCTAGCTTCTTTTTTTAAGAATTCACATTTGTCTAACTGCAATTTTAAATTGGCTTCTGCAAGTTTGGAAAAAACTAGTTGTAATGAATTTAAATGTTCGGTAAGGGATGTGGAAAAAATTATAATATCGTCTAAATACACTAAACAGTGTTTATTGAGCAACGGTCGAAGGATATTATTCATGCACCGTTGAAAAGTAGCGGGTGCATTTCTAAGGCCAAATGGCATTCGAAGGTATTCGTAATGACCGCTTTTAGTGGAAAATGCAGTTTTAGATATTGAATCTGGGTCCATTTCTATTTGATGAAATCCCTTTGCCAAATCGATAGTTGTAAAATATTGGCATTTTCCTAGTTTACCAAGGATTTCGTCCATGTTTGGTATAGGATATCTGTCGGGAATAGTTATTTCATTGAGCTTCCTATAGTCAATTACTACTCTATACTTAATTTTACCAGAAGCATCCGTTTTTTTGGGTACTACCCAGGTAGGACTATTGTATGGTGAATTACTTTCCCTAATTAATCCTTGATTAAGCATTTCCTGCACTTGGTTATCGACTTCAATTTCATGCGCTTGAGCAAGTGGGTACTGTTTTGAATAAATTGGGGAGTTATGTGTTGTATTTAGTACGTGTTTAATGGTATTTGTAAATGTTAAATTGTCTCCTTCTTCATATTGAAGATTTTTGAATTTATTTAATAAACTTTTCAACCTTAAAGTTTCCTCCTGATTAAGGTGATCTAATCGAAACAATCCAAATTATAATTTTTTTATTGATTCCTGTGGTGATTTTTTAATTGGTTCTAGTTCCTTTTGGATATAAAAATTTTGGTCTTTTTCTGATTTTGAAGTTATTAATTTGTATGTTTTATCAAAAAGAGTAACTGTGCTATTTTTGTAATTTATAATTGATTGTGCATTTTTTAACAATTTTCTGCCAATCAGTATATCATAATTATTAGAAAAACTGTGTACATAAAATGGTTCATTTGTTTTAAAAATACTATTGCTGGGTAACATAATTACGTTGTTCAATGTAATAGGACCATTTGATGTCAAAACTTCACATTTAGTATTTTGAATAGGAAGACAAAATATATTTTTATTGATCATATTTATTGTGGATCCTGTGTCTATAAGGCAATTGTATGTGCAACCTTTGTATGCTATTTCTATGTATTGGTGTTGTCCGGGGCTGTTAACCGAAAATTTTCATTTGTCTCTGAGCTATTTGGATTTTGTTCATCTTTATTTTGGGTGGATTGTACCTGTTGTTGCCCTTCATTAATCAACCCATGGTATTGATTTTGGTCATAATACTGTTGTTCATAATAATTAGGTTGTATTTCTTCGTATTCGTGCGCGTCTTGAAATCTCAATTCGTCAATAGACATTTTGGTTTGATCACTGTCCGATGGTCTTAGTCGTTTGGTAACCGGGAAGTTAGTATTTTTAGATGTGGAGGGTTGTTGATGTTGAGGGAATTTATTTCCTTTAAAATATGCTGTTTGAGGATTTTGAACTTTATTGGAAAATTGTGGGAAAGGATTTTTGTGAGTAAATGGTTGTGAGTTCATGTATTGGTTGGGTCCGATATAATTTGGTGCGTGCCACATAGCTTGGTTGTTAGGCATCTGTTGTGTATAGGTGGGTCTAAATGATGGCGTGTATTGATTAAAATTAGGTTGGAATGGCTGAGAATATTGTGGGTAACTTGGTCGATATTGGGTTTGGGTATTTGTATTGAATTTGAGTGGTTTAGAATTCTGATTAGGGTTTGAGTTTTTATTTCGGTTTTCTGGATTTTTATTTAATTCAAAATTAATATGTTCTTCATATATTCCCTCATTTTGTGCAATAGTAATTAACGATCTTAAGTCTGCAATATCATGATGAACCAAAATTGTGAATAATTGTATTGGTAATTTTCTGATCAATATTTTAATGGAATCTTTAATCGCCTGAACATAAATAAGAAAATCTGGTTGGTTACCTTCCAGATGCAATTTCGAAATCAGCACTTGACGTCGTCTTTCTGCTTCCTCGCAGAATGCTCTCAGATTTCCTTTGTAAGGTGTCTCCCTGAAGTTCTCCAGTAGTTTGTAGTTCGGTGTTTGGGGTTTAAATTCTGCAACTAGTCTCGATCTAAGGGTAGGCCAATCTTCAATGTTCGGAAGGCCCAATGATCGTGTTACGTGTCCGTCCAAGTTTCTTTCGATGGCTCCAAGAAGAATCCTCTGTTGTCGCACATCATTAGTTGGGTAGAGTGAAATTACATAGTCCACTCTGCTGACGAAGGTGTAGAGAGTTTCTGGATCACCCTTAAATGGCATGATGTCTTTTAGCTGTCGACGAGCTTCAGCAAGGTTGTTGTCGCTTAGCGTAACGATTTGGGGTGCGGCGATAATTGGTTGTGCCATTGTTAAAGTACAAAATTTTTTTTTGTTATGGTAAAATTTTGTTTTTGTTTATTTGATTTCACTTATTAAAGTTTAAGTGTTTGTTTAATTTTAATTATTCTTAAAATTTATATGTTGTTATTAACTGTTAGGTGCCTTTGGACTTATTGGGTTTTTTGTTTTACTTTATTTTCGATTTCACTTATTAAGGTTTAAGTGTTTGTTTAATTTTAACTTTTCTTAAAATTTATTTTTTTATTAACTGTTAGGTGCCTTTGGACTTATTGTGTTTTTTGTTGTATTTCTATTCTTCCACTTTTTGTTGGACAACCGAATTGGAATTATAATCCAAGTTGAAGGATTTTGAAATGGGTTGCGTAATTATTATTCGAGAACTGAATTATAAAATTTAATTTATTTTCCACTCGAGGTTCTTTTTTCGGATACTTTTGTATCCTACCGACTGCGCCAGTAAAATGTTTATGTTTTAATTGTTGAGTCGAATTAATGTCCCGTCGATAGACTTAGGACAACGCTAGAGTACAAACACACGAAGTTGAAGTTTACGTATTTATTTGATGGATCTCAGCTTAAGACTAAAAACTGGTGACAAAAATATTTCTTGTGCTGCCCTTTGTTTACATTAGTTTGGGAGCGAGAGCGCCCGTTTGGGATATTGGTTGTACATAAGTTTGAGAGCGAGAGTGCCACTCAGGGAGCGGGGCTTAGTCATTGCAATAATTGTTTATGTTATTGAGGAGCAGCATCGCCTGCTCCGGATGTGGATTGTTTACATTGATTCAGCGTGGGATCGCTTACACTGCATATTCTTATTTCTTGGTATGTGAATATGTGAATATGTCACTATATATATACATAATTTTTTTCCAAACAGTGTTCCTTTTCTTCATTTTTTTTTTTTTAATTTTTCATCTATTTTTTTCTTACAAATATTATCTATATTGTCCCTCTAAGCACACCAGTTTCTGTTTTGTCTTTTTTTATTAATTATTCTTTTCACATTTTTCTTGTACATGGTACCACATACATGTTTTTTTAATTTTTCTTTTACCTAATTTTCTTGCCTATTTTAAGATGTACTGTACCACTGTACACACATGTTCCTATCTTTTAACTAATTCTTTTTTGTATTTATTTATTGTTAGATTTTTTATTATACACTGTTCCACTGTATACACATGTTAATAATTTTGACAGTCTTGACTGAATAACTTTGTGCCAGCAGCACAATTGGTCCGTGTGGGAATCTATGGTGGTGACCGTAAAAATGTACCTGCCTCCAAAATTAGATTTAAGGCCAAATTTTGCCGCATCTACTAACTGGAGGGGGTTAGGTTAAGATACCCTATAAAGAAATTAAAATTTTTGGTTTTTCTCGAAATATTATATTCCCCACATACCTTTTTTGTCGAATCCTTAGGCAGTATTAGGAATTTCTCTCCTAAGATCAGCCTTGAGCTGGATGCATCCAGATTAGTTAATGGAATCCACGTTTCACGTGGGCGAAAAATAATATTCATTTTATATTTTTTTCAAATAATTAAAATAATTTGAATTGGTTGTTTCTATTTTTTTATTTTTTAATATTATTAATATTTTTAACCCACTTTCACAAGTTTTAATTAATTTTATTATTTATTGTGGTGACAGCCCGTCAGCCCACTGTGCAGCAGCTCCGCCGTCTTTTGCAATGTGTAATGTAGTAGAAGTAGTAGAAGTAAAGCTACTGCTTTACTAGCTTATATACCACAAAAAGTAATGTTCCAATGTTACAAAATAAAGTATGTTCCAAGTTCTCGGCCCTGTAAGTTCTCTAAAACATAAAAACAGTTGCCAAGTTTTCTTGTTACCCTACACTTCTAAAACTATGGTGTTAATTTTGCATTAAAGTTCTGAGAGAATTTGCTCAGAGTAAAGTTTCGTCTAAAATCTTCCTGACCTACTTTGTACGTAATGGGCTTGGAACGCAAATTGTATTTTGCCGCATCTCTTGTGTACGCTTTCCTAATATTTTTTGTATATCTTTAAGGAGTAGTGTTAATTGATCAATTCTATCCAATGGAATAATAGGCTTTTCTAAAAGTGATACTTCTTTTCATAATTGATAATCAGAACCATGTGTGATCATATCTAATCCAAATAATGCTTTATATGGAGAGCAGCCTAATGATTGATGCAAAGATGATCGCGAGGAACATGAAATGGCCGAAATATGCTTGTTCTACTCGGTCTGATCCTCTTTCAAGTAAGCGCGAACAGCCGCTAACAATGAACGAATGACTCGCTCTGCAGCGTTACTTTGAGGGGAGTATAAAGCTGTATATACATGTCTTATGCCTAATTCGGTCAGAAAACAATTAAAATCTTTCGCATTTGAACTGAGAATCATTATCACTAACTACAGTTTCAGATACTCCAAAACATCGGCGGTCGAAGAACATAATTTCCTTGGTTTCCTTTCCATGAGTTTTGTTCTTGTGTTTCAACTCCAGTGGAATATTCTGTTCTCATGTAAATAAAGTGCTGAGAAATTTTAATATCATGAAATTTTGACTGATTCTGCGTAAATTTCTCGATATGTGAGTTATATTCTGAATCAAAGAAAGCTTTAGATTTCAAATCAATAATTGGGTTCATTTCCAATTCTGTGACCTCATCATTACACATTCTCGACAATGCATCGGGAACAATATGGTTTTTTCCTTTCTATGTAAGTTGGAAAATATTGATTTAAAAGGCGGGTGCGTCTGTGCCATTGGATTGTGGTTTATTGAATATTTTATTGACAAAAATATATTGTATGCTTAGCCTATGTACATATATGCAAAGGCTGCGCTGCCGGTTATGCCGACACCAGAACGGATGCATTTATTTATATTATATACTATATGAGTATGCGCTGATAAGGCATATTAGAGATAGAGAGTCTTATGTGTATATATGCGCATACTACAGGCGGTCAGCGTGGGAATGCTGACTTAGCGTGGCTCATAAGTGGGTGATCATTTTTCACGCTCACTTGAGTTGGTTTATTTACGTAATGTGTTATTGTTTAATTGTTGGTACAGTGTACCCTCGCACATACTACATCTCCCTACTTTTGAAAAATACTTTTTTATTTATATAAATTTTTTTTAAATTTTAGTTAAGAGCAATAAAGAAAAAAATTAGAAAAATATTTTTACTTATGCATGGCCATACTAATTAGATTATGAGATATACTTTTTTAATTTATCATTATGTACTATTTGTTTCTTATTTTTATTATTAGAGATTGTAATATTATCTCTTTCTCCTATTTCCGATACCATGTACGGACCTGTATATTTAAAGTCTAACTTATGACCTGTTTGTAATGCAATGTGAAGTTGAAGTCCATTAGGGTTTTGAATTAAAACCGCTCCACAGTCTTGCTGACTTGCATCTGTTATTATGCAAAATTCTTTGGTGATGTCTGGATATTGTAACAAGGTTGGATTTATGAGTGCCGTTTTAAGATGATCGAAGGCATTCTGGCATTCTGATGTCCATTCGAATTTTACATCCTTTTTACATAATCTTGTTATGTAACTGGAATAGTCGGTAAAGTTCTTTATAAAGCGCCCATGGTAATTGCAGAAAGCAACGAATCGTCTTTCGCTGTCCGCATCATGTGGGACTGGATAATTTTCAATAACTTTATATTTTGTATCGCCTGGCAAGATTCCTTTATCTGTGCACTTATGTCCCAAAAATGTGACTTCATGCATGAAAAATTAACATTTTTCTGGATGTAGTTTTAGGTTATGTTGCCTACATTTCTCAAAAACGTCTAGTGCTTCAGTCAGTTAAGTCAGTTAAGTTTTTGAGCATATGTTTTTCGGAACAATCAATGATTATTAAGCCATCCACATAAAGAAATACTTGCGATGGTTCGAGACCAGAAAATGCTATTGTCATCATTCTATGAAATGAGTTTGGGACTATTTTAGGACAAATGGTAATCGCGTGAAGTGATATGAGCTATTGCTTGTTGAAAATGATGTTATAATTCTTGAATTTTTTTCAAGTTCAATTTGGTGGAAAGCAGACATTAAGTCGAGGCATGAAAAATATTTTTTATGAGGATTTCTATAATTTTCAATGTAGAATGTATCCGTCGGTTAGAGGATCAATTTTTAAATGTTCCTCTTCCATCTTCCATCTTCCTCTCGCCCTCGCCTTCACCCTCAGTCGGCCACTATTCCTTTGAACACCCCGATAATTCTTCAAATACCAATCTATTTGCTGTTCATGTCCAACCAACCTCTCCTAATCAAGCTCAGGCTTGTACTCAGTCTTCAAGCTAGTGGCTCTCTTTCCCAAGCCTCCTCCAAAAAACTAGATCGATCTTCAGATTTACTACATATCAGTTATCAGAATGTTAGAGGTCTAGCGTCTAAGCTTAAAAATGTATTTTTACAAAGTTCTTCTTATGAGTCTCAAATTATTGCTCTTTCTGAGACATGGCTTAATTCCTCAATTTCAAATTCTGAAATTTTTTCTACAGCCTTTACATCCTTCTGCACAACATGACTTTTTAGATTCCTTGTATGACCTTTCGTTTTTTCAAATAAACTAATTATCTTGACAGAATGCTTGATCTTATTTTTGTCAACGATTGCACTTCTACCAGTGTGTCAAGATTTTGTCCATTAGTATTTCCTGAAGACTCCTTTCATACTACCGTAGAAGTTTCACTAACAATTGCCACGTCGACTAATCCAATATCTAAACCTATTAGTATTTTTCCTTGCTTAATCAACTTCTTTCCTCAGCTGATTGGTCTACTCTATACAATTCGGTTGATATAAATTTTGCTCTAACCCATTTCTATGACACTATTACCTCACTTCTTGATATCTGCATTCCAAGTAGTATTGTATTGCCTGTTTTATCCAAGCCTCCCTGGTTTACACGTCGACTTTCAAATTTAAAAAATATTAAAACTACGCAATTTAAAAAATGTAAACTCTCTGGATTAAATATTGATTTTTCTAAATATTCTATTGCTAAATTCCTTCTCCTTAACTCCCAATGCTATAATGAGTATCTTATGCGCTGCAGGAATCAGTTTGAGCGGGATCCTAAACTGTTTTATAAATTTGTAAATTCTAAGTGTAACAGCTCGTCTATGCCTCCTACATTTTTTCTAAAGAATGAGGCATACATTGACGACTTAACTACTACTAAGCTTTTTGCAAATTTCTTTCAATCTACCTACACTTCTTCCATTAACAATATCCTTATCCTATTTCTTCCTCTAATTCTTTATTTGCTCCTATCATTACTGATAACGATCTAGTTATAGCAATTAAAACTTTAAAATATTCATATTCTCTTGGGCCAGACAAAATCCCAAGTTGCGAACTCAGAGAATGCTGGAGCTCTCTACATCTTCCCCTACTCAAACTTTTTAACTTATCTCTTGATTCCGCTGTATTTCCATGTCTTTGGAAGGAATCATATATTATCCCAATTCACAAAAAGGGAGTTAAATCCGATATATCGAATTACAGAGGAATTTCAAAGTTGTCTGTAATCCCAAAATTATTCGAAAAAATTGTAACATCAACTTTGAAGCACCTCTGAAATTCGATAATTTCCCCTTTTCAACATGGCTTTATTAAGAGTCTGTCTACCACGACTAATCTGCTTGAATTCACATCATTGGTGAATGACGCATTCCTAAGTAGAATGCAAACAGATGTCATTTATACTGATTTCAGTAAAGCATTTGACACTGTAAATGATGATCTTTTAATCTTCAAGCTAGATCGAATTGGATTCCCACCCCACACTTCTGACTTGGATTTCCTCTTATTTAAAAAAACAGGACCCAAAGAGTTTTGTTGAGATCAGAAATTTCTAAACTAGTATTTGTTACTTCGGGTGTGCCGCAAGGTAGTCATGTTGGTCCATTACTTTTCACATTATTTATTAATGACCTGCCATCTATTTTGTCCCACTCACGCATCCTTATGTATGCTGATAATGTTAACTTATTCTTTCTTACAACGATCCTTCTAAATATATTTAATATTTCTAAATGCTTGTTTATGACTTTTAGTCAAATTACTCCACACTTAGTCAAGTATACGCTTGATAATGTACCCTTGCAACGTACAATGACTGTGGAAGAGCTTGGTGTACTTTTTGATGCCAAACTTAGTTTCATTCTGCATATCTCCTCTATAACTAACAAAGCCAAGGGTGTTCTTGGATTCATTAAACGTTGGTCCAACGTTGGTTCTCTAGTTCGTCCCATACTAGAATATTGTTCATGTGTTTGGAGTCCTCAATATCCATAGTCCATCAAGTTCGTATTGAATCCATTCAGAAGCAATTCCTCCTCTTTGCCCTTCGTGGCTTAAACTGGGATCCCGATCGCCGTCTTCCACCGTACTCTGATAGGCTCTTACTAATTGATCTCCCTTCATTAACTAACCGCAGAACTATCCGTGGTATTATTTTTCTTCATAAATTAATTATCGGTGACATTAGCTCTCCTTTTCTATTATTTCGTCTTAACTTTTATGTTCCTCGTAGACTAACAAGAAATTATTATCCCTTATTTTTATCTAATTGCACAGCTGACTATACGTTGCACAATCCATTCCGTATACTGTGCTCCAATTACAACGAATTTTATCACGTTATCTCTTTAGAACTCTCTCTTACACATAAAATCTGCTCTTCTGTTCTATCTTCAGAAAAACCCCAATCATTGATTGGTTGACGTGGTTGCTGCCTTGGCAACACTGCTTCTTTTTGGTTGGATTTTTCCTGAATTGTCCTTATCTTACTTTATTACTCTCTTCTTTTCTATCATTTTTTCTATTCTAGTCTATTTTCTTTCTATTTTCAACAATCTTTATATTTCTTTTTCGCCTTTTTTCCTAGTCTGATTGGGTTTTTTTTGACTGGGTTTTCCCCAATCCAGTGCAACAAATTTTAATTGGTTTGGGATAAGTACACTATCTTTAGTTGAAGATAGTTCAATTTTTCGGGCAACCTGTGATCTTGCTTAAGAATTGTATTATTACCAGAAGTTTATGTATTGGGACATGAATTGGAAAATTTAAGTTATTGGGTCTAATTATAAGCCAATCCATGAATTTATTTATAAAGTCAATGCCTATTATTCCTTCACATGGTATTTCGAATTGCAAGTCCACAATATGAAAACAGTGTAGAATTATATATTTATCTGTCTGTATCTCGATTGACGTTAATCCTTTGGATTGAATAACCCCTTGGTTTATTCCTTGAATATTAATTTTGTTATCTTGTTGAATATTTTTAAAAATATCAGAATTTTCTTTTAAAGTTACTATGTCTGCATCATTCATTGTATGGAAGGTACCAGCTTGCATGATAAGTTTTACCTTATCAATTGAACAATTTTTAGTCATTGCTTTGACGGCATGTTGTGTTGAATAACTTCTGGCTAACTCTAAGGTTAAAACATCTGTTATATATGCACCTGCCAACGCTTTTGTCATCTGCTCAACCTCTACTATGTACTGGTTGGCAGTTTTATTGCGTTGCTGTAGATTCAGATTTTGCTGACAATACCTTGCGTTACCGTATTTTCATTTCCGATTACGTTTCTGGCAACACCCTTTAGCTTGATTTTTATTATCGAAACTGCTAATTGTTCATGTTCACCTTTTATTGATTCTATTATTTCCAATGCATCAATAAAACTTGTTAGGTGTTCAGCTTTACCATCGAAAACTGGTATAATCGTGGATGCAGTGTTAATAACATCAATATTTGTTTGTGCCATTATGGTTCTGCAGAATTTCGACTCGATTACCCTTGATGTTGTAGAATTTATCAGAATCTGTTTAATCTTGGTCTGACTTTAATACAGCTGGAATAGTAAGATTATTTAAAGCTTTTTCTTCTATTCTAGAGTTTGCAAATTCAAACTCTTCTGGCTCTATTGAGTCAGAAGCTGATTCTGTTGATTCCGGTTTATCACCAGTTTCAACTGTCAAAGGAGTATTTAGGCTACTTGGAATTGAAATATCCAAATTATACTTTTCCTTACTGATATCAAATTTGACTTTAGTCTGATTAAAAATTTTGTTACCAGTGACCAATGACCTTTGCTTAATTGATCTCTATGGCCATATATTAGTATACGAGCTTCATTAAGCTGTTTACTAATATTTCTGCATGTCTGTATTTTGCGGTAATAACTTATACGATTTATCAAAATTATCCCTAATTTCTTTTAATTGGCTACAAATCTGGTGCCATTTTATTATTATATTACTTTACTTTTATTCATTTTGCTAATCTCATTTAATGTGGACATTTATATGCTTTCAATAAAAAAATACTTTATTTATTGGGAATTTTACGATTTATTTAGAATTTAACTCTTTATTGTTTTAGTAATGTACAATAAGAATAGCAAAGGACTGAAAATTGTATTAGACTATATATTATTAATCTAATTCATTTAACTTCATCTTTATTAAATTTGTATATAGAACACATATTTATTTATTTTTTTTTTTTCAGAATGATCACTTTTAATAATAATTGCAATTATATTTTGTCTAGGTCATTTGCTTGACTTTGAAATCTTTTTTTCAAAAATTTATTGTGTAATTTGTATAATTTAAAAATTTTGTTTCTATTTTATTGATAACATTTGCCGTTGAATCGATAACTTTAGTATCAACTAAACCCATTTAGGGTATTGTATAATTAAAACTTAAAAACTTTAATTTTTCTTTATATATGCCATATGGCGTATATTCCTGCGAGCTATCAATTTTACTTATACTATTGCTACTCATTTATTGACGATATTCGGCGGGAAGAAACTTAAGATTAATTCACCTGTGTGAATTTACAATTTCTTACCTAATTTGTCGTATAGCTTTACAGGCCATACTTCTCATCAGGCCAGATTGGTCCGGCTTGAATGGAGTGCATATTAAAAAAAAATATGTAACGCAGTGTATGTATAAAAATTGTTTCGATGTGCGCTCTCAGTAGCGCTGTCGGTTCAGTTATCCGGGTCTAGCTTGATTCGCTAGACGGGGCCGGTGCTGGCTGCACAGGAGTATTCATAATACTGGGATTCCAGGGGTCAGCTGCAATCATTTGGGCATTCCTTCCTTGGTTTGGGTAGCTTCTTTTCGGGAGGCGATTGATTAGTAATTTGCTTATCAGTTGTGTTTATTTGTTTTGAGTGAGTAAATGTGATGGGAATTTTTTTTTTGTATTCGATTAAATAGTCGAGTTCAGCTTGCAATTTTTGAGCTGTCGATCATGCGGGTGCGGGTATGTTAGAATAGAGTAGCCATCTCAGATGGGATATTCTTTTCTTTACTATCTTCTGCACTCGACTGCGTTTCTTTCCCATAACATCACTCTACTCACTCAGATTTTTTTTTGTGGGATGGTGTTGAAGCCTTCGATGTCGTTGTTGTTCCACCATCAGTTGTAGTTTTGGTCAGGGACGTGCGTCCAAACCATTTCAGATTTGTTGTTGGATTATTTAAAATCCGTTGTGTTTGTTATGAATTTTGTTATAAATTATTTGTTATATTTGTTATTCATGACCATGTCACGGTCGCCATGTAAGTTGGAAAATATTGATTTAAAAGACGGCCATGTCTGTGCCATTGGATTGTGGTTTATTGAATGTTTTATTGACAAAAATATATTGTATGCTTAGCCTATGAATATGCTAAAGGCATGCGGCTGCGATGCCGGTTATGCCGACAGCAGAACGGCTGCATTTATGTATATTATATACTATATAAGTATGCGCTGATAAGGCATATTAGAGAAAGAGAGAGTCTTATGTGTATATATGCGCATACTACATACATACACTTTAGTTGGTTTATTTACATAATGTGTTGCTGATTAATACAGTGTACAGTGTACAGTGTACCCTCGATATATGCACATACTACACCTATGAGAAATTGAAAATCGGAAAATCCATCCAGCGAGCCTACCCGAAGAATTTGTTGGCGCAAAAGCCATAGCAGACTGGAGTGATCAGTAAGAACTCTAAATTCCTGCAGCTTCAAATAGCATCTAAACTTTTCAATAGCTAAAATGACTGCTAAACACTCCTGTTCGGTTACTGAATAATTTTGCTGTGCACGACTTAATTTTTTTGACATGAATGCAATTGGCATTTCATTATTATCAGGCGATAGTTGAACCAAGGCGGCTCCTATTCCAAAATTACTAGCATTACAATAAAAGTAAGTATAATCTTTAACTTTTGCATCGCTTCTTGCGCATTACCTGTCCAGACGAATTTCTTTTTAACAGGCAACACATCTGTTATGGGTCAAGTCAACTCCGCATAGTTGTTTTGATTACATATCCTAAATAGTTTACACTATTTACACATAAATGGCTTTTCTCAATGTTCAGAGTTAGATTCGCTTTTCGAAATTGCTCTGCCAGAAGTACAAGAACTGCAAGGTGTGTGGAAAAAGTTTCTGAGACGATGCATACATCATCACAATTAGGGAATAAATTTTTAACTACTTCTAGTTGTTGTTGTTGAACAGGAGTTAAAGGATACAAATTGGTTTCTTCAATTTCTCTCGTAGGCGATTCTAAAGATGGGATAATATACAGCTGAATGGATTTTTCCGTTTCTTTGTAAATCATACTAACTGTAAGTACACCAATAACCTCATGTGCTTTTCCATCCGCAGTGCTCACATGAGATTTAATTGATTTAAATTCTGCCATATTTGAAAAGTTCTCTAATGCTAATGTAGACCCAATGCAACTGACGCTTGCACCGGCGTCTAATAGACCATGTTCAGAAAAAAACAAAAGGACACTTCTGCATAACAACGAGGATCATTGTTATTTTTAAATATTGCTGAAATTAATGCCTCACCTCATTGTTTCATTCTCTTTCAATAATTCTTACAACGTATTGAATTTCTAGAGAATAGTGGACTAATTTCACTAAAAATTCTAGTTCTAATATCTAAATAATTTATAAGTCGTTCATGATAGGGGATAAATGGTTTTTTATTTACGGATAACATTTCATAATTTCCTGTTGGTGTAAAATCGTTACTGAACAAGGTTCAGGGGATTGCAGAATCCTTACTTTACTTTCTTGTACTTTTTGGGATATCCTGTTTTTGTGGTATATACTCTTCAATCCGTTTTCCTATTTACGACGAATGCATGTCGAAATTTGTGGCTTATAAACATTAAGAGCTCCACATCCGTAACAAAATATATTGCCTTGGGCTAAACAATTTTCCCAGACGTGTCTTTGGACATCGCAGTTCCAGCATTAGTATTACAAATGGCAGCGACATCACTTTCGTTACTAACCTTTATTGTTTGATCTACATCATCTTCTTTTTCTTCTATAGCGTATACTTGACGACGAGTAGCCTGTGGTTTTGGTCTAACAAATTCTTCTGCACGATTGCTAAGTTCTCTAATTAAATTTTCATGCATCTGTATATACCTTTGTAGTTATCCTACTGTGTGTACAGGCTGATACAGCAATTATTTTTTATTATTTTTAGAATCTCAATCAATTCTTCCTGATCTATACGAATAAAAGACTTATCTTCCGACAAACATAACATGTAAATGTTTACATAGTGAAAATCTCCTTCTAAAGTTTCATTCGTATGTGCCTTCACTCGATACATAAATTAGTCTACACCTAACCCTTCAGCTGAGCCATCAAAGTGCAAGTTCCATTTCTGCATTACTTCTGCGATTCTACTCGACTGTACGGATGTAAGACTTGCAGTGGAAATTGGAGCAGACATAGCTTGAGAGCCATTAACTGGATTTCTAGGGCTTACATGTAAAGCCGATATCAAACGTAGAACAGTTTATTCAATCATATCTTGTATCATTGAATAATCCGATTGTACCGAAAGAGGATTATTATTAGGGCGGTAAGAATGATCTCTTCTTCTTGGGTTTAAACCCCGCGAAGGAACATCAGATGGGTTAGTACCAATGCTGACTTCTAACTCATTTAACTGAAAGTCACTCGCTTCTACTGAACGGGTGTCATGAGCTTCTCCTTGAGCAGAAACTCCTTCTAATGTCTTGTCAATTATTATGAGCTTGTAACCAATCCTCAAGACCATTTTTATGGAAAATATGCTTACAGGCTGTTATATAGAACGACTGAGTATTGATCATTATCTGACAACAAACACTACAATTCTTCTCAGTGGCTATGTTCAATAACATTTTTAACATATAAAGTTTCCTGTTTAATTGACATTTGTTTGGGTAACATGATAATATAAAATCGTTATTTGTTTTGTATCTTTGACAGTACTCGAATATAAAAAGTAAGAAAAGAATTTTGGATTATTTCTACTACAATTAGATAAGCTGACAATTGCCATAAATACATTCCTGTTGCTCGGTAGCGATACACTAAAACAGTATGATACATCTATTCCAAAATCAAGAAGACTGCATTTGCATCGAATACATCTAACATTCATCCACTAATCGTACCTAAAAAGGATAAGAAATCAATTTAAAATTTACCAAAAATGTAATCAATGATCAAAACAAAAACAGATTATTATGCAATAGTATTGTAAAGCACTAACTTTGGAGAGCAGTGGAGTAAATTGAGTGTGTAGATTGAACTCTCTCTTCTAAGTTTTAGCTATTATTTAACATATGTATAAATTAATTATTTTATTATAATTGATCAATCATCAGTACACTATCTTTAGTTGAAGATAGTTCAATTTTTCGGGCAACCTGTGATCTTGCTTAAGAATTGTATTATTACCAGAAGTTTATGTATTGGGACATGAATTGGAAAATTTAAGTTATTGGGTCTAATTATAAGCCAATCCATGAATTTATTTATAAAGTCAATGCCTATTATTCCTTCACATGGTATTTCGAATTGCAAGTCCACAATATGAAAACAGTGTAGAATTATATATTTATCTGTCTGTATCTCGATTGACGTTAATCCTTTGGATTGAATAACCCCTTGGTTTATTCCTTGAATATTAATTTTGTTATCTTGTTGAATATTTTTAAAAATATCAGAATTTTCTTTTAAAGTTACTATGTCTGCATCATTCATTGTATGGAAGGTACCAGCTTGCATGATAAGTTTTACCTTATCAATTGAACAATTTTTAGTCATTGCTTTGACGGCATGTTGTGTTGAATAACTTCTGGCTAACTCTAAGGTTAAAACATCTGTTATATATGCACCTGCCAACGCTTTTGTCATCTGCTCAACCTCTACTATGTACTGGTTGGCAGTTTTATTGCGTTGCTGTAGATTCAGATTTTGCTGACAATACCTTGCGTTACCGTATTTTCATTTCCGATTACGTTTCTGGCAACACCCTTTAGCTTGATTTTTATTATCGAAACTGCTAATTGTTCATGTTCACCTTTTATTGATTCTATTATTTCCAATGCATCAATAAAACTTGTTAGGTGTTCAGCTTTACCATCGAAAACTGGTATAATCGTGGATGCAGTGTTAATAACATCAATATTTGTTTGTGCCATTATGGTTCTGCAGAATTTCGACTCGATTACCCTTGATGTTGTAGAATTTATCAGAATCTGTTTAATCTTGGTCTGACTTTAATACAGCTGGAATAGTAAGATTATTTAAAGCTTTTTCTTCTATTCTAGAGTTTGCAAATTCAAACTCTTCTGGCTCTATTGAGTCAGAAGCTGATTCTGTTGATTCCGGTTTATCACCAGTTTCAACTGTCAAAGGAGTATTTAGGCTACTTGGAATTGAAATATCCAAATTATACTTTTCCTTACTGATATCAAATTTGACTTTAGTCTGATTAAAAATTTTGTTACCAGTGACCAATGACCTTTGCTTAATTGATCTCTATGGCCATATATTAGTATACGAGCTTCATTAAGCTGTTTACTAATATTTCTGCATGTCTGTATTTTGCGGTAATAACTTATACGATTTATCAAAATTATCCCTAATTTCTTTTAATTGGCTACAAATCTGGTGCCATTTTATTATTATATTACTTTACTTTTATTCATTTTGCTAATCTCATTTAATGTGGACATTTATATGCTTTCAATAAAAAAATACTTTATTTATTGGGAATTTTACGATTTATTTAGAATTTAACTCTTTATTGTTTTAGTAATGTACAATAAGAATAGCAAAGGACTGAAAATTGTATTAGACTATATATTATTAATCTAATTCATTTAACTTCATCTTTATTAAATTTGTATATAGAACACATATTTATTTATTTATTTATTTATTTTTTTTTTTTCAGAATGATCACTTTTAATAATAATTGCAATTATATTTTGTCTAGGTCATTTGCTTGACTTTGAAATCTTTTTTCAAAAATTTATTGTGTAATTTGTATAATTTAAAAATTTTGTTTCTATTTTATTGATAACATTTGCCGTTGAATCGATAACTTTAGTATCAACTAAACCCATTTAGGGTATTGTATAATTAAAACTTAAAAACTTTAATTTTTCTTTATATATGCCATATGGCGTATATTCCTGCGAGCTATCAATTTTACTTATACTATTGCTACTCATTTATTGACGATATTCGGCGGGAAGAAACTTAAGATTAATTCACCTGTGTGAATTTACAATTTCTTACCTAATTTGTCGTATAGCTTTACAGGCCATACTTCTCATCAGGCCAGATTGGTCCGGCTTGAATGGAGTGCATATTAAAAAAAAAATATGTAACGCAGTGTATGTATAAAAAATTGTTTCGATGTGCGCTCTCAGTAGCGCTGTCGGTTCAGTTATCCGGGTCTAGCTTGATTCGCTAGACGGGGCCGGTGCTGGCTGCACAGGAGTATTCATAATACTGGGATTCCAGGGGTCAGCTGCAATCATTTGGGCATTCCTTCCTTGGTTTGGGTAGCTTCTTTTCGGGAGGCGATTGATTAGTAATTTGCTTATCAGTTGTGTTTATTTGTTTTGAGTGAGTAAATGTGATGGGAATTTTTTTTTTTTGTATTCGATTAAATAGTCGAGTTCAGCTTGCAATTTTTGAGCTGTCGATCATGCGGGTGCGGGTATGTTAGAATAGAGTAGCCATCTCAGATGGGATATTCTTTTCTTTACTATCTTCTGCACTCGACTGCGTTTCTTTCCCATAACATCACTCTACTCACTCAGATTTTTTTTTGTGGGATGGTGTTGAAGCCTTCGATGTCGTTGTTGTTCCACCATCAGTTGTAGTTTTGGTCAGGGACGTGCGTCCAAACCATTTCAGATTTGTTGTTGGATTATTTAAAATCCGTTGTGTTTGTTATGAATTTTGTTATAAATTATTTGTTATATTTGTTATTCATGACCATGTCACGGTCGCCATGTAAGTTGGAAAATATTGATTTAAAAGACGGCCATGTCTGTGCCATTGGATTGTGGTTTATTGAATGTTTTATTGACAAAAATATATTGTATGCTTAGCCTATGAATATGCTAAAGGCATGCGGCTGCGATGCCGGTTATGCCGACAGCAGAACGGCTGCATTTATGTATATTATATACTATATAAGTATGCGCTGATAAGGCATATTAGAGAAAGAGAGAGTCTTATGTGTATATATGCGCATACTACATACATACACTTTAGTTGGTTTATTTACATAATGTGTTGCTGATTAATACAGTGTACAGTGTACAGTGTACCCTCGATATATGCACATACTACACCTATGAGAAATTGAAAATCGGAAAATCCATCCAGCGAGCCTACCCGAAGAATTTGTTGGCGCAAAAGCCATAGCAGACTGGAGTGATCAGTAAGAACTCTAAATTCCTGCAGCTTCAAATAGCATCTAAACTTTTCAATAGCTAAAATGACTGCTAAACACTCCTGTTCGGTTACTGAATAATTTTGCTGTGCACGACTTAATTTTTTTGACATGAATGCAATTGGCATTTCATTATTATCAGGCGATAGTTGAACCAAGGCGGCTCCTATTCCAAAATTACTAGCATTACAATAAAAAGTAAGTATAATCTTTAACTTTTGCATCGCTTCTTGCGCATTACCTGTCCAGACGAATTTCTTTTTAACAGGCAACACATCTGTTATGGGTCAAGTCAACTCCGCATAGTTGTTTTGATTACATATCCTAAATAGTTTACACTATTTACACATAAATGGCTTTTCTCAATGTTCAGAGTTAGATTCGCTTTTCGAAATTGCTCTGCCAGAAGTACAAGAACTGCAAGGTGTGTGGAAAAAGTTTCTGAGACGATGCATACATCATCACAATTAGGGAATAAATTTTTAACTACTTCTAGTTGTTGTTGTTGAACAGGAGTTAAAGGATACAAATTGGTTTCTTCAATTTCTCTCGTAGGCGATTCTAAAGATGGGATAATATACAGCTGAATGGATTTTTCCGTTTCTTTGTAAATCATACTAACTGTAAGTACACCAATAACCTCATGTGCTTTTCCATCCGCAGTGCTCACATGAGATTTAATTGATTTAAATTCTGCCATATTTGAAAAGTTCTCTAATGCTAATGTAGACCCAATGCAACTGACGCTTGCACCGGCGTCTAATAGACCATGTTCAGAAAAAAACAAAAAGGACACTTCTGCATAACAACGAGGATCATTGTTATTTTTAAATATTGCTGAAATTAATGCCTCACCTCATTGTTTCATTCTCTTTCAATAATTCTTACAACGTATTGAATTTCTAGAGAATAGTGGACTAATTTCACTAAAAATTCTAGTTCTAATATCTAAATAATTTATAAGTCGTTCATGATAGGGGATAAATGGTTTTTTATTTACGGATAACATTTCATAATTTCCTGTTGGTGTAAAATCGTTACTGAACAAGGTTCAGGGGATTGCAGAATCCTTACTTTACTTTCTTGTACTTTTTTGGGATATCCTGTTTTTGTGGTATATACTCTTCAATCCGTTTTCCTATTTACGACGAATGCATGTCGAAATTTGTGGCTTATAAACATTAAGAGCTCCACATCCGTAACAAAATATATTGCCTTGGGCTAAACAATTTTCCCAGACGTGTCTTTGGACATCGCAGTTCCAGCATTAATATTACAAATGGCAGCGACATCACTTTCGTTACTAACCTTTATTGTTTGATCTACATCATCTTCTTTTTCTTCTATAGCGTATACTTGACGACGAGTAGCCTGTGGTTTTGGTCTAACAAATTCTTCTGCACGATTGCTAAGTTCTCTAATTAAATTTTCATGCATCTGTATATACCTTTGTAGTTATCCTACTGTGTGTACAGGCTGATACAGCAATTATTTTTTATTATTTTTAGAATCTCAATCAATTCTTCCTGATCTATACGAATAAAAGACTTATCTTCCGACAAACATAACATGTAAATGTTTACATAGTGAAAATCTCCTTCTAAAGTTTCATTCGTATGTGCCTTCACTCGATACATAAATTAGTCTACACCTAACCCTTCAGCTGAGCCATCAAAGTGCAAGTTCCATTTCTGCATTACTTCTGCGATTCTACTCGACTGTACGGATGTAAGACTTGCAGTGGAAATTGGAGCAGACATAGCTTGAGAGCCATTAACTGGATTTCTAGGGCTTACATGTAAAGCCGATATCAAACGTAGAACAGTTTATTCAATCATATCTTGTATCATTGAATAATCCGATTGTACCGAAAGAGGATTATTATTAGGGCGGTAAGAATGATCTCTTCTTCTTGGGTTTAAACCCCGCGAAGGAACATCAGATGGGTTAGTACCAATGCTGACTTCTAACTCATTTAACTGAAAGTCACTCGCTTCTACTGAACGGGTGTCATGAGCTTCTCCTTGAGCAGAAACTCCTTCTAATGTCTTGTCAATTATTATGAGCTTGTAACCAATCCTCAAGACCATTTTTATGGAAAATATGCTTACAGGCTGTTATATAGAACGACTGAGTATTGATCATTATCTGACAACAAACACTACAATTCTTCTCAGTGGCTATGTTCAATAACATTTTTAACATATAAAGTTTCCTGTTTAATTGACATTTGTTTTGGGTAACATGATAATATAAAATCGTTATTTGTTTTGTATCTTTGACAGTACTCGAATATAAAAAGTAAGAAAAGAATTTTGGATTATTTCTACTACAATTAGATAAGCTGACAATTGCCATAAATACATTCCTGTTGCTCGGTAGCGATACACTAAAACAGTATGATACATCTATTCCAAAATCAAGAAGACTGCATTTGCATCGAATACATCTAACATTCATCCACTAATCGTACCTAAAAGGATAAGAAATCAATTTAAAATTTACCAAAAATGTAATCAATGATCAAAACAAAAACAGATTATTATGCAATAGTATTGTAAAGCACTAACTTTGGAGAGCAGTGGAGTAAATTGAGTGTGTAGATTGAACTCTCTCTTCTAAGTTTTAGCTATTATTTAACATATGTATAAATTAATTATTTTATTATAATTGATCAATCATCAACCTGAGTGATAGGTGAGCCGAAGCGGAGCTTCTAGCCTGAAGGCCAATGATTTATATACTGAATATGATTTATATCTTTTTATATTTCTTATAGATCTAAATCTATCAAAGTCATCACCAAGACCACGTGACGATAAGAAGAACATTAATTAATTAAAGAATCCGATAATTATTCAAAACCATCTAAGGCTGCCAGATAGTTTAGAGAGCGTTGACTCTTGTTAACTACTCCCCCTTCTAGACTGAGGCCTCCCTCGGCCAACCCTATTTCGGCGACACTTCACTCAATTGCATAGCAGTCTTCCTACCATTGAGAAGTTGTCGCCTGGAGAGACCACCTCCAGATTACGTTCATTGAGTCGATGAAGATAGATAGTTAGTAGATAGTGCAAGAAGATCGTGCACTCTTCACCGACTTTCGGGAACTTAATAATAATGTGAATGGCACTAGCAGACTAAAGTACATTTACGGAAACGGACATAAAATCCCCAATTGGTGGGTTCATCAAGCCAAACTGACTATAAATCTGCATGGGCTGTACTTGAACTCTAATATTAATTTCTATCTGTTTGTTGTTGGAAATTATTAACTGCCTTTCTATAAATCTAATATTCTCTAAATCCCTAGCGTCAGGAGTACCCACCACCAAAATTATTAAATTCAAAAAACTATTGCTAACTTATAAGCAAGAGTTTCGAAAGTGCATTATTAATTTTAGGTGCACAAAAAGGTAAAAAACTAAGCAAAAAGAAATGGGGTCATTTAAGGTTGTCTTAATGGACCGCCCTCCCCTTAATGAGGGCCGTGGTAACAATATCCGCTTCCACAGCTCTCTCTTCGCATAATGGCGTTCTCAATCTTCGGTTGGACTTTATCGCCAACCTTGAAGAGTCTATTCTGCCGAAAAGCATTTTTTGTAGCCCTGCGTGCGACTTGCGCGCCCTTAATTCTTGATTGAACATTCTTAAGCAGCTCGTCTGAGCGTGCCTGGACCATGTCGACCGGTCTTTTGTCGATGACTGAGTGAATCGATTTGTTGTATTCAGTTGCTGCCATCAAAATTATCTCTACTGTGCCGCTCAAACCTTTGCTGATTTTTAGACACCTGGCAAGTTCTAACAAGGTGCTATGAAAGCGCTCTACCTGTCCGTTAGTGACACTGTGAATAGGCGGTGTATTAGCAATGGTAACATTGAAGTTATTTGCCAGCATGGCCGTAATTATTTGCGAGTTGCGATGGCTCATTGTCGCAATAGACCGACGTGGAATTGGGAAAGAAAATCCATGAGTTGTAGCAACGCCGGTTTTAAATCTTCAATGGTTCTAGAGACGACGGGCTGTACAACAGCGAATTTTGAAAACTTGTGTACGCAAGCTAAAAAAAATTTCTTGTCAGGAAGATGTAAATATATCACCCACTAGTGAAGGGATTGGCGTTTTACCAAGCTCCTGTTTTCTTGGGTGTCTATCATATCTCGCCCTAGTACATATTTTGCAATTTAGCACGATTTCATTCGCCAATTTGGTCATTTTCGGGAAGTAGTAAGTAGCCGACCTGTGTGCTCTATTAAGCTCAGTTGTGAGGATTTCTGTTCGCTCTCTAGCCCCAAATATGTCTACCACACGGTTACACAATATGAAAATTTTGTGGGTGGAAATCTACTAACTATCTCGTCTTGTATCATTGCGAGGCGTTTACACCCTTAGGTGTGATTATGGAGTCTAGATCATCCAACAGAGACTCTTTACAGACGTAACTCACTGTATGACGTCTTTTGTTCCCAAACAAAACGAAGGTGCGTTTTAATGGGGAGCGCGCCTCTTCGAACACTATTTGGTTTTGAAAACAGTTCACCGGCTTGTCCGTTGATTCTATAGTGTAGGTAAGTGACGCCTCACTGTGAATCGTTGCTGCGCAAGATTCATCTTCAAGCCCTTGTGCAGCTTTAAGCTGTTGTCTGGACAGTGCGTCCGCAACTAAATTTTCCTTCCCGGGTTTGTAAAAAATTTTAGCGTTTGATTCATCAATACGCGCTTTCCACGTCTTCATTTTAGCATTCGGGTTAGTTTCTGAAACCGCAAATGTTAACGGCTGATGGTCCGTAAAGATATTTATGTTCTTAACGCAATCAAATAATTCCGTAATTTCTCCAAAGCCCAAATAATAGTTAGCAATTCTCTTTCATTGGTAGCGTAGTTGATTTCTCGGTCTTTCAGCGTTCTTGAAATCATTGTTATGGGCCGACCTTCCTGTGATAACACCGCGCCTATTCCATAGGCTGAAGCAACGGTCGTAGATCGAATGGCTTCTTATAATCGGGATATCTGAGCATGACATCTTCAGATGCCAGTATATTGCACAGCTTGCGGAACGCTTGTTGTTGCGCTGGGGAGAATTGCATTGCAATATTCCGTGATCTATGCCTACTAACTGATCTATTTTCTCCCTTTAAAATTTCTGAGATGGGTCGCGCGATGGCGTCGAAATTCCTAATGAAACACCTGTAGTAGCTAGCTAGACCTAAAAATGACCTGACTTCAAAAACCGTCTTGGGATCCTGAAAGTTTTGAATGGCCTTGACTTTCACCGGGTCTGTTGTCGTACCGTTAGATGTGACTACAAACCCCAGAAAGTTCCCGCTTTTCTTGAAAATTTCAACTGATACCCTCATATTTGCCTCAAGCAGGCTCTTTTATTTATTTATTTATTTATTTATTAATAATAAATCGACTAATTGCAGTCGATTAAAGGATTACAAAAGAATTAATATAATTATTATATAAATTAAATTAAAATCTAGAAATTAATTAAATTAAAATTTACAAGTAAGATTAAAATTGAATTCTGGGGTATTAAAATCAATCAATTTTTATGGTCCAACATTTGTTGCACAGGATTGGGGAAAACCCAGGCAAAAAACCCAATCAGACCAGGAAAAAAGGCGAAAAAGAAATATAAAGAATGTTGAAAATAGAATGAAAATAGAACATAATAGACCAAAGGATAGAAAGAAAGAGAGTAATAAAGTAAGATAACACATCATATGGACGTGCATAATAAACAATGTGACCGTGTGCCCCAATTTGATGGAACCGAGGATCCATAGTAGATGGAGCAGATGCGTCAATGTATCGCGCTTCAAGCTAAGCCATTGCTGTGGCGAAAATAATTAATAATTATAATGCAGATATCCGACATAGAACTACATCCATTTCTACATTAAAAAAATATCAAAAATCAATCGAGTATTGAAAAATCAGAATCTCGAGATTTTGAGCGGATTCTCGGTAGGTATCCGGACTTTTTTAGTGATGTATTAAATTATAATAAAGAAAAGAAAAACAGAGAGAAAAGAGGACAATTCAGGAAAACACCAACCAAAAAGAAGCAGTGTTGCCAAGGCAGCAACCACGTCAACCAATCAATGATTGGGGTTCTCCCGAAGATAGAATAGAAGAGCAGATTTTAGGTGTAAGAGAGAGAGTTCTAAAGAGATAACGTGATAAAATTCGTTGTAATTGGAGCACAGTACACGGAATCGATTGTGCAACGCATAGTCAGTTGTGCAATTAGATAAAAATAAGGGATAATAATTTCTTGTTAGTCTACGTGGAACATGAAAGTTAAGACGAGATAATAGAAAAGGAGAGCTAATGTCACCGATAATTAATTTATGAAGAAAAATAATACCAAGGATAGTTCTACGGTTAGTTAATGAAGGGAGATCAATGAGTAAGAGCCTATCAGAGTACGGTGGAAGACGGGGATCGGGATCCCAGTTTAAGCCACGAAGAGCAAAGAGGAGGAATTGCTTCTGAATGGATTCAATACGAACTTGATGGATTCCATATTGAGGACTCCAAACACATGAACAATATTCTAGTATGGGACGAACTAGAGAAGTATAAAGGATTTTGGTAACAAAGGGATCATTAAACTCCTTGGACCAACGTTTAATGAATCCAAGAACACCCTTGGCTTTGTTAGTTATAGAGGAGATATGCAGAATGAAACTAAGTTTGGCATCAAAAAGTACACCAAGGTCTTCCACAGTCGTTATACGTTGCAAGGGTACATTGTCAAGCGTATACGTGACTAAGTGTGGAGTAATTCGACTAAAAGTCATAAACAAGCATTTAGAAATATTTAAATGCAACTTATTAGCCTGACACCAAAGATGCATGGAGTTACAGTCGTCTTGCAGACAAATATATTTAGAAGGATCGTTGTAAGAAAGAATAAGTTTCACATCATCAGCATACATAAGGATGCGTGAGTGGGACAAAATAGAAGGCAGGTCATTAATAAATAATGTGAAAAATAATGGACCAAGATGACTACCTTGCGGCACACCCGAAGTAACAAATACGGGTTTAGAAATTTCGGATCTCAACAGAACTCTTTGGGTTCTGTTTTTTAAATAAGAGGAAATCCAAGTCAGAAGTGTGGGGGAATCCAATTCGATCTAGCTTGAAGATTAAAAGATCATGATTTACAGAGTCAAATGCTTTACTGAAATCAGTATAAATGACATCTGTTTGCATTCTACTTAGGAATGCATCATTCACCAATGATGTGAATTCAAGCAGATTAGTCGTGGTAGACAGACTCTTAATAAAGCCATGTTAAAAAGGGGAAATTATCGACTTACAGAGGTGCTGCAAAGTTGATGTTACAATTTTTTCGAATAATTTTGGGATTGCAGACAACTTTGCAATTCCTCTGTAATTCGATATATCGGATTTAGCTCCCTTTTTGTGAATTGGGATAATATATGATTCCTTCCAAAGACATGAAAAAACAGCGGAATCAAGAGATAAGTTAAAAAGTTTGAGTAGGGGAAGATGTAGAGAGCTCCAGCATTCTCTGAGTACGCAACTTGGGATATTGTCGGCCCCAGGAGAATATGAAGAGTTTAAAGTTTTCATTGCTGTAACTAGATCGTTATCAGTAATGATAGGAGAAAATAAAGAGGAAGAAATAGGATAAGGATAAGGGTAAGCGATATTGTTAATGGAAGAAGTGTAAGTAGATTGAAAAAACTTTGCAAAAGGTTAGCACTAGTAAAGTCGTCCTTGGATCCCTCATTTTTCAGAAAAAATGTAGGAGGCATAGACGAGCTGTTACGCTTAGAATTTACAAATTTATAAAACAGCTTAGGATCCCGCTCAAACTGATTCCTGCAGCGCATAAGATACTCATTATAGCATTGAGAATTAAGGAGAAGGAAGTTAGATTTAGCAATAGAATATTTAGAAAAATCAATATTAGATCCAGAGAGTTTAAATTTTTTAAATAGCTTAGTTTTAATATTTTTTAAATTTGAAAGTCGACGTGTAAACCAGGGAGGCTTGGATGAAACAGGCAATACAACACTACTTGGAATGCAGATATCAAGAAGTGAGTTAATAGTGTCATAGAAGTGGGTTAGAGCAAAATTTATATCAACCGAATTGTATAGAGTAGACCAATCAGCTGAGGAAAGAAGTTGATTAAGCAAGGAAAAATTTCCCTTGCGAAAACAACGGCGGGTTTTTCTAATAGGTTTAGATATTGGTTTAGTCGACGTGGCAATTGATAGAGAAACTTCTACGGTAGGATGAAAGGAGTCTTCAGGAAATACTAAAGGACAAGATCTTGACACACTGGTAGAAGTGCAATCGTTGACAAAAATAAGATCAAGCATTCTGTCAAGATTATTAGGAATCGAGTTTATTTGAAAAAACGAAAGGTCATACAAGGAATCTAAAAAGTCATGTTGTGCAGAAGGCACAAGATAATTAGATTTCCTAAAGAGAGACCACTGGATATTAGGCAAATTGAAATCGCCTAAAACGACAAACATGTCTTTATCACGTACTAGTGTTGATATATATTCAATACGGCTTAAATGCTGCATATAAATAGAAATATCAGAACACGGAGGGATATAAGAGCACGTTATGAAAATGGAACATGATGGAAACGATACCTTAACGGCAACTATTTCCACATCAGGAGGTGAAACGGATAAAGTAATTGACTCGGACCGAAGGGAAGAATTAACTGGAATGAGTACCCCACCACCATGACGAGTTATTCTATCCTTTCTGTAGGATGTAAAGGCTGTAGAAAAAATTTCAGAATTTGAAATTGAGGAATTAAGCCATGTCTCAGAAAAAGCAATAATTTGAGACTCGAAGGAAGAACTTTGTAAAAATACATTTTTAAGCTTAGACACTAGACCTCTAACATTCTGATAACTGATATATAGTAAATCAGAAGATCGATCTAGTTTTTGGAGGATTATTACTAATCGTTGCTTGCGAAAGAGAACCACTAGCTTGAAGACTGACAGGCACCGGACGAGTGCGTTTTTTTATAATAAACTCATGAACAATTATTTGTGGAGGCCAGAAATTTGGATCACAAATAAGTGAGAATGTGTCTGATGGAACGTTAATTTTGAAGGAGGCTATTTCCCTAGGTTCAGAGAAATTAAATTTAGATACTGATACATTGCTTGAAGATTTGCTGGCAATATAGGCAGCAATAGCTTCACATGTAGTATCAGCTGAAAGTCTAGATACGAAAATTTGCTTACGCGGTGCAACAACAGTAAGCAAAGGAGTCGGGGCAGGGTCAGAACCCTGAACAGTTACCGAAGCTGGAAGTACAGTTATGGGTGCAGTACCAGGATGGGCTGCAATTGAGCCAGTTACCGGAGATGAAATCGCAGACACCAACTGAAGTGGTGCTGCAACGGCAGCCGGAGCTGGAGGGACAGCTGGACTTGTAGCTCGTGTTGTAGTTGGAGCACAAGCCTGAACTTGATTTGGAGAAGTTGGTTGAACATGAACAGCACATACATTGGTATTTGAAGAATTATCGGAGTGTTCAAAGGAAGAGTGGCCGACTGACGGTGAAGGCGAGGGCGAGAAAAATCGAACCGGAGATAATTCTAAACGGCGAGGAGTTGATAAATTTTCTGAAGGGGGAATAGCTATTGCAGAGGAAGATGGAAGAGGAACATTTAAAAATTGATCCTCTAACCGACGGATAGGTGGGGATTCGAAATTAAACTCACTAAGCATCTCAATGCTCGAGTCAAAATCACTCGACAAAAGCTTGGACATTTTATGCAACTTAAGAAATTGACCTCTCACAGAATTATACATTTTGGAGAAATTCAATTGCAAGTCATTGCACCTCGGACAAGACCATTTCAGGCCTCCACAGCCTTTCTTGGAATTGTCTTTTTCCAACTTGTCAATATCTCGCCCAGTTAGAACTGCACATTTGCCATGCATCATGTTGTCACACAACCAGCAGTTAACAAACCTAGGTTGGTCACCATCACGCGCTGGGCCATAAGTGCAGTTCAACTTGCAGCAAGACATTTTAATAGAATACAATATTAGTAAGAAGAAAAAAAAGATGCTAAAAGTTTCCTACTGGGTATTATTATGATTAGTATGAAGAGCGCGCAAATTGAGAGCGAAAAGAAATAGCTGTTAGTTGCAATAAATAACACAAACAATGCTTGAGCAATGCGAAACACAACAACAAAAATTTGAGCGGGCGAGCGGCGCACAAGCGAACGACCGCACAAAAGGAAGATAGGTAAAGGTATTATTAATAGAAAAATTAAAGCTTTTGATAAAAATTGCACAGCTGATGACTATGTGTGCAACAATGTGATACTGGCTTACCAAAAAGGTTTATTTCCAAGTTAAATTTAAAAGAAAAATCTCACAATATAATACAAAACAAAATTTTATTACGGAGCACCAAAAAAACTCGACTGTTCACTTAGATAGAAATCTCTCTCTTGAACCCAATCTACATGCTTTACATGAGTCTCATCATTCTCTGAAAAGATGATTACGACATCGATGTAAACGTAGCAGAATTTTCCGATCCGCTTCCGTAGGATATCATCGATTGTTCTCTGAAAAATGCTGGCCGCACCCAATTAGACCAGGAAAAAAAGCGAAAAAGAAATATGAACATTGTTGAAAATAGAATGAAAATAGACCAGAATAGAAAAAAGGATAGAAAGAAAGAGAGTCATAAAGTAACCAACCAAAAGAAGTAGGTTGCCAAGGCAGCAACCACGTCAACCATCAATGATTAGGGTTCTCCCGAAGATAGAACAGAAGAACAGATTTTAGGTGTAAGAGAGAGAGAGTTCTAAAGAGATAACGTGATAAAATTCATTGTAATTGGAGCACAGTACACGGAATCGATTGTGTCAGTTGTGCAATTAGATAAAAATAAGGTATAATAATTTATTGTTAGTCTTCGTGGAACATGAAAGTTAAGACGAGATAATAGAAAAGGAGAGCTAATGTCACCAATAATTAATTTATGACGATAAATAATACCAAGGATAGTTCTATGGTTAGTTAATGAAGGGATATCAATACGTAAGAGTCTATCAGAGTACGGTGGAAGACGGCGATCGGTCTCCCAGTTTAAGCCACGAAGGGCAAAGAGGAGGAATTGCTTCTGAATGGATTCAATACGAACTTGATGGATTCCATATTGAGGACTCCAAACACATGAACAATATTGTAGTATGGGGCGAACTAATGAAGTATAAAGGATTTTGGTAACAAAGGGGTCATTAAACTCCTTAGACCAACGTTTAATGAATCCAAGATCATCCTCGGCTTTGTTAGTTATAGTTATATTTGCAGAGTGAAACTAAGTTTGGCATCAAAAAAGTACACCAAGGTTATACGTTGTAAGCGTACGTTATCAAGAGTATACGTGACTAAGTGTGGAGTAATTCGAATCAAAGTCATAAACAAGCATTTAGAAATATTTAAATGCAACTTATTAGCCTGACACCAAAGATGTATGGAGTTACAGTCATCTTGCAGACAATTATAGTTAGAAGGATTGTTGTAAGAAAGAATAAGTTTTACATCAGCATACATAAGGATGCGTGAGTGGGACAAAATAGATGGCAGGTCATTAATAAATAATGTGAAAAATAATGGGTTTAGAAATTTCGGATCTCAACAGAACTCTTTGGGTCCTGTTTTTTAAATAAGAGGAAATCCAAGTCAGAATTGTAGGGGGAATCCAATTCGATCTAGCTTGAAGATTAAAAGATCATGATTTAGAGAGTCAAATGCTTTACTGAAATCAGTATAAACGACATCTGTTTGCATTCTACTTAGGAATGCATCATTCACCAATGATGTGAATTCAAGCAGATTAGTCGTGGTAGACAGACTCTTAATAAAACCATGTTGAAAAGGGGAAATTATCGATTTGCAGAGGTGCTGCAAAGTCGATGTTTCAATTTTTCGAATAATTTTGGGATTGCAGACAACTTTGCAATTCCTCTGTAATTCGATATATCGGATTTAGCTCCCTTTTTATGAATTGGTATAATATATGATTCCTTCCAATGACACGGAAAAACAGCGGAATCAAGAGATAAGTTAAAAAGTTTGAGTATGGGAAGATGTAAAGAGCTCCAGCATTCTCTGAGTACGCAACATGGGATAAGATTTTAAAGTTTTCATTGCTGAAACTAAATCGTTATCAGTAATGATAGACGCAAATAAACAGTTAGAGGAAGAAATAGGATAAGGATAATGGAAAGCGATATTGTTAATGGAAGAAGTGTAAGTAGATTGAAAGAAATTTGCAAAAAGGTTAGCAAAAGTCGTCAATGGATCCCTCATTCTGCAGGAAAAATGTAGAAGGCATAGACGAGCTGTTGCGCTTAGAATTTACAAATTTATAAAACAGTTTAGGATCCCGTTCAAACTGATTCCTGCAGCGCATAAGATACTCATTATAGCATTGAGAGTTAAAGAGAAGGAAGTTAGATTTAGCAATATAATATTTAGAAAAATCAATGTTAGATCCAGAGTTTAAATTTTTTAAATAGTTTAGTTTTAATATTTTTTAAATTTGAAAGTCGACGTGTAAACCAGGGACGCTTGGATGAAACAGGCAATACAACACTACTTGGAATACAGATATCAAGTAGTGAGTTAATAGTGTCATAGAAGTCGGTTAGAGGAAAATTTATATCAACCGAATTGTATAGAGGAGACCAATCAGCTGAGGAAAGAAGTTCATTAAGCAAGGAAAAATTTCCATTGCGAAAACGGCGGGTTTTACTAACAGATTTGGATAGTGGTTTAGTCGGCGTGGCAATTGATAGAGAAATTTCTTAGGTAGGATGAAAGAAGTCTTCAGGAAATACTAATGGACAAGATCTTGACACACTGGTAGAAGTGCAATCGTTGACAAAAATAAGATCCAACATTCTGTCAAGACTATTAGGAATCGAGTTTATTTGAAAAAACGAAAGGTCATACAAGGAATCTAAAACGTCATGTTGTGCAGAAGGAACAAGATATTTAGATTTCCTAAAGAGAGACCACTGGATATTAGGCAAATTGAAAAACGACAAACATGTCTTTATCAAGTACGAGTGTTGATATATATTTAATACGGCTTAAATGCTGCATATAAATAGAAATATCAGAACACGGAGGGATAGAAGAGCACGTTATGAAAATGGAACATGATGGAAACGATACCTTAACGGCAACTATTTCCACATCATGAGGTGAAACTGATAAAGTAATTCACTCGGACCGAAGGGAAGAATTAACTGGAATGAGTACCCCACCACCATGACGAGTTATTCTATCCTTTCTGTAGGATGTAAAGGCTGTAGAAAAAAGAATTTCAGAATTTGAAATTGAGGAATTAAGCCATGTCTCAGAAAAAGCATTAATTTGAGACTCGAAGGAAGAACTTCGTAAAAATACATTTTTAAGCTTAGACACTAGAGCTCCAACATTCTGATAACTGATATGTAGTAAATCTGAAGATCGATCTAGTTTTTTGGAGGATTATTACTAATGGTTCCTTGCGAAAGAGAGCCACTAGCTTGAAGACTGACAGTTTTTTTATAATGAACTATTGAACAATTATTTGTGGAGGCTAGAAATTTGGATCACAAATAAGTGAGAATGTGTCTGATGGAACGTTAATTTTGAAGGAGGCTATTTCCCTAGGTTCACAAAAATTAAATTTAGATACTGATACATTGCGTGGAGATTTTCTGTCAATATAGGCAGAAATAGCTTCACATGTAGTATCAGCTGAAAGTTTTTGCTTACGCGGTGCAACAACAGTAAGCAAAGGAGTCGGGGCAGGGTCAGAACCCTGAACATTTACCGAAGCTGGAAGCACAGTTATGCGTGCAGTACCAGAAAGGGCTGTAATTGAGGCAGTTGCCGGAGATGAAGTCGCAGACACCAACTGAAGTGGAGCTGTAACGGCAGCCGGAGCTGGAGGGACACCTGGACTTGTAACTCGTGGTGTAGTTGGAGCATAAGCCTGAGCTTGATTAGGAGAAGTTGGTTGGACATGAACAACAAATTGATTGATATTTGAAGAATTATCGGGGTGTTCAAAGGAAGAGCGGCTGACTGACGGTGAAGGCGAGGGCGAGAAATTTTTTTGAAGGGGGAATAGCCATTGCAGAGGAAGATGGAAGAGGAACATTTAAAAGTTGATCCTCTAACCATTTGCCATGCATCATGTTGTCACACAACCAGCAGTCAACAAACCTTGGTTGGTCACCATCACGCGTTGGGCCATACGTGCAATTCAACTTACAGCAAGACATTTTATTAGTATACAATATTAGTAAGAAAAAAAGATGCTAAAAGTTTCCTACTGGGTATTATTATGATTAGTATGAGGAGCTCGCAAATTAAGAGCGCAAAGAAAAAGCTGTTAGTTGCAAGAAATAACACAAACAATGCTTGAGCAATGCGAAAAACAACAACAAAAATTTGAACGGGCGAGCGGCGCACAAGCGAACAACCGCACAAAAGGAAGATAGGAAAAGGTATTATTAATAAAATAATTAAAGCTTTTGTTAATTAAGTCAGTCTTTTGTGAGGAAGCAAGCTCCCAAACGAAGCGTATAGTGGCCCTTATCGTAGCTGCAACTGTACTGTGAGGTAGGGTATCCATGTGTAGGGTATACAGTCAATGAGAGTGACAGAGAGAGGGTCGAGGGGGAGGCAGCAGTATATTGTATTGGGAAATATTCTCATGACAATAGGAATTTTTATTGAACTTTTGCAAAAATTGCAAATTTCATTTGTCACACAGTTGTTCAAGCTGCTTCTACATGTTGTTTTTGTTCGCTTAATATACTCTGTAATAATCAAAATGAATGAAATTTCATATGTGATAAAACCTTTCTTAGACATTGAAAATCAGCAAGTTTAGTGTTTAAACGCCCCAAAAGAAAGAGATTTTGCAGCTCTGCTGAGCTTAGTACAGGGTATTTATTAGTGCAGCACTTTCAACTGTACGTTGCTACTTGTTTTTGCCAGCTTCGTGTTGTTTATGAAGTTTTTGAGAGCAGATTGCATGTGACAGTAAATGAAATGAAATGAAATCGAGAATAAAATTCTATTCCTCTTTTAAGACGGCTTTACAATAAAATACCAAATGAAAACACATGAAAAATACTGACTAATTGATAGTGTTTATTGGATTATACGGCTCAGAAACCCCTTTCTCATTTTATGTAGAAAGTATTCAATATATTGATACTACGTTCTATTCATTTCATTTCTAACGCACTCCTCGAAGCCTGCCTCATTGTTCATCCGCTTGAAGGCGCCGGCCTTATAGAGCCAGGCACGCAAGCAGCGTCCATCCAATTTGTTCAGAACACACTCAAGATCCATTATAGCCCGTTTATAATCGCGTTTCCTATAAAAATATGTATATGATATTGAAGTATTTAATTGTTGGAGACATTGCCAGCTACTCACTTGATGTTGCACAGAGCGCGATTCGCAAAGAGTATCGGGGAATCGACTATATAATTCATGCCTCTGCAATACTGCTCAATTGCTTTATCGAAGTTGTTCTTGCGATACTCCGAATTACCCAGTCTAAATTAAAAGGTATATAACTAGATTTAGCAGTATATTTTCAGGGTATTTCATGCAATTTAACCTGCGAAAATTATTTGCAATATAAATGCGTCTCTCCCGTGCCTTTAGACGGTCCGCCGGACTAGCTTCGATCTGATGTGCAAAGGGCAACTCGTTTAAATTCGTACAGGTTGCTTCAGTTAAACTGGTCAATACGGTCGTTTTCTTGGTAAGAGTTTTACTCTTCTTAAAGCTATTTTGCTGGGGACGAGCTGTGGCCATAAAATTGTGATCCGTTAATCCTGCACTGATATCAGCCTCGACCTTGGCCTCATTTTGGGATTTATACAGGATAATACTCAAAGAAGAACCGATTAATATCTGTTCCATATCTCGGCTCTTAGTTGAGGGTTGAGACTCGGATGATGAACATTCCTTTTTATATATACTCTTGCTTGGAGCAGGCCGCTCTGGCTCCAAGGGTATAGACAATTAAATTATTAATTACCAAAAATTATTAAAAGGGATCCTTTCCTTGTTATTCTCTGTAACAAAATTTCATCAGAAACTTACTCCATTTTATTGGCCTTGGCCATTTCGGTGAGAAACTTGCTGATGTCGTCCACCTTTGAGGGTTCCTTTAAGATGGTTTCATTAAATTCACTGTATTTGTTATTTGACAGTTTTATTGTGAATATTTAAAGTATATTTTAGTATATACATTTGTCTGAATATTTCTATGTATATTTGTTTGTTGCTAGTTGTTGTATAAGTGTTGACTTTTGGGGCAGCTGCCTGCGCTCCATCAATTTACGCACAGCCAACTTGTCTAATCTGGCGTAGAGTAATAATCATTAAATGCAGTTGTAAGCTGCTGCTGCCCGTCGCCGCACCCCTACAAATTAGCCTGTGGATTGGTGGGGTATGCTCGACTAGCAGCACAGCTGGCTCGTTAGCCAGCATGTGATTTTTAGGATTAACTCAATTAAAATTTTGCGTCTTCTACCCAAAAAACAAGAGTTAAAATGAACCAACGAGTAGTGTAAAAACTGTAAAGCTCTGACTCTTGTGTGGGGACTACTGACAACTTTTTCTTTCTGTTTTTCTTATTTTCTTCTTTTTTTTTTAATGGAATAAGTGCTGCCACACGGCACACAGCACATGCTGCAGTTCCCAAAAGTTTTTTCTACATACATTTTTTTTGGGTACAGCGCAAGGACAATAATCATAAAAATTACGCATACAAAAAAAAAAAATTCTTCTCCCAAATATAAAAATTTGAGTGCGACTTTACAAAAACGAAGCCAAAAAAAAAATGGTATTTTGCCGACCAAGTAAAGATTAAAAAAAATTTAATTAAAATTTTAAAAAAATTTATATCAAATAAAAATTTGAATCCAACCGCAAAGCAAAAAAAAAATAAAAAATAAATTGTTATTTTGCCGACCAAGTAAAAAGTTCTCAATAGAAAATCGATTTTCAAAAAATTAATAAAAATTAGAGAACAAAAAAATTAAATAAATAAAATAATTTTCGTTACTCGAAGTGTTGCTATTGATGGGAGTGGAGTCAAAGGCGCCGTTATAGTCTTTTTGATTGGCTATCAAGACATAAATGTTATTTTGCCGACCAAGTAAAGTTTTTGATAAGAAAGAAAATTAAAAAATTATTTTTTAAAAAGCCTTTCCAAAATTAATCTCTCCAAATATAAAAATTTGGATGCAACTCAAAAAAAAAAAACATTTACAAAAAATTTTTTCAAACTTGGAAAAAAAAATGAATGGCAAATTATTGACTTCTGATTTTAGCCATAAGTTTTCGTCGAAATGTACCATTGTACGGCGGCTCAAAATGTGTGAACATTGCAAAAGCATGGCATACTTACAGGTGCTACTGACGACGTCATGCCGACATTGACGATTGCGTTGACAAGTTGCCCCAGCAGCGCCGGGTCTGCCTTCATCGCCTACCAACTTGCAACTGGACGGCGCGACATGCCCCAGAAGGTCTCTCTAGAGAAATGTGTCAAGCGTGGCAACTTGAGCTGCATAAGCAAGCAGTTTCCGCGTGCTTGCCACGGCATGAGGCAACCTCCTTCTCTTTTCAGGTTCGTGGCGGAGCAGTAGGTAGGGTAGGTGTTAGCCAACTGCTTCGAGCTTAATGTAATTGCCCATTGTTGTAGTACATTTTAAAGTAAAGGGCAAGTATTTCACATTTTATTATTTCTTTTTAGTTCTTGCAACCAGTCAGACAAACTATGGGCGAAAAGTTCAAGTTAAAGCGCTGACCGCTGCAGGCTCCATCTTGACTTTTTAACTCTGCTTTTCACTTTTTTCGCCCGTACACAAAAACAGCAAAAGTAAAAAGCAAATGTTTTGAGCGTATTTTTCCAGCATTTCCTGAATGCAAAGATATTTCTATTGATATATTTAAACATAGTTTCAAAGTTTATTCAAAAATTATTAAATTAAAAAATTATTCTAGATTTAAAAAAAAAATTATTGAAAAAAAAACGATTCACTGTGTGTCGAGATGCACACAGAAAGCAGGGTATATAAAAATTTGTTGCCTGGCAGAAGTTGAGCAAAGGACACGCCACTGCGGCTGCTTCTGAAGTGAAAGACAAGCAAAAGATTATACCTGGCCCCAGCCGCTGGGCATCCTTTGTAATGGAGCAAGACCAAGAACAGCAGAAACTGATGATGTCTGAGCTAGAGTCAGTCAGGAGTTCGCACGGTGCGCACAAAATGAGAAGACGATGTGGTTCAGGTAATTCCTCTATAAGGATTCTTTGGGTTAGGGTGAAATAATTGCATAAGCATTGGCGCGGGGGCAACAAAATAAAAACATGTTTAAAATGTTGGTATTCACACAGATACAACAAAATATCGCGCCTGTCATGTCTACGATTTGCCGTTTTATACCCTTCTTTACAGAGGACAGTATTAAAATTTTCTTTTTTTTTTTGATTTTTTTGACTTCAGTTTTACAGTCAACAGTCGAGTTGGAAAAATATTGCTAGAAATTAATTATAAATATGCTAATGTTAGTTAACAGTGGCTCTTAACAGAGTGAAAAATGTTACGGCTTTTAACATTGTTACATAAAAATAAAAATTGTTTTATTAAAAAAAATATTTAAAAAAATATACAAAAAATACAAAAAAACTTTAAGCAAGTGTGCAGAGTATTTGTATACTCGGCGCGCTTTATTCATTATGTTTCTGTACTTCATGTTGCTTTTGCCTCATTCTTTGGTTCTTTTGTGGATTTTGTATGCAACATTGTTTGTGTGCGTGTGTCTGTGTTTTCCCCGCTTTTCTTGCTTTTTGCGCATTCTCTCTTTTCATGTTGACAAACTTTGCAGTCTCAGTCTCTGGCATTGTGTGTGTGCCATTATGTTTGGGTGTGTTTGGCGATATGAAAAGTGGAAATCTGTGGAAATTTGTTTTCAGCCAAAAGGCATTTGTTCCGGTGACTTACTGAAGCTCTGCTGAAAAAAAATAGCTCTTCTTTCAGCTCTTGAAACCTCATTGAAAAGAGGTAAAACTCTTCCTTTTAAGCAACTACGAAATGGTAGTAAAACTCCCAAAACTGCAAGCCAAAACCGTATGTAAAATAATTGAAAAGTGCTTAAGGAAATGGGCGATATACAAAGGACTCTTAAGGAGCCCATCATCATCCTATCTGAATCTTAATCTCGGATCATCGTCCGGTTCTCACTTGCCGCGCAAAAGGAAACTCAAAAACTTATTTGAAGGCAAACATTAATATGAAAATTTAATATACACTTTATGAAAATTTCTTTAGACTCTAGAGAAAATATTAAAAAGAAATGAGTATGAAAATTCATTTAAAAATTCTTAATAAATTAAATACACACAAGAAAAAATATAAACTTGAGTTGGTAGCTTGGTGCACCCTTATTGCGTATACGCCATGTGCTGTAACCAAAACAAAAAAAGAGAAGGAAAAAGGGAAGAAAATGTAAAAAATTATATATAAAATTTTAAATTAAAAAACAAGATCAAAAGAATTTGTATGCTACGAAAAATTTTGTATTACATTTGTACAGTGAAAGTAGGATAGAAAGACAGTTGAAGTCGGTTGATTTTTAATATGGTACCATAGAATTTGGAATTCATATTTGCATGTTGAGTGCGGCTCGAGTACTTTGTGTGCCGTTCCAGGACAACAGTAAACAGGATATGAAAGAGGAGAGAGTAAGGATATCAAGGGACATGCAAGGCATACGAATATTAAGGATAACTGCAGCTTAGCCTGCCACACAAAACCAATAATGCGCATATTAGACTTGATAATGATAATAATGATAATGATGATGATGACAATGACGTTAATACATACGACGGTCCTTTGACTGTTGCCATTTTACCTCGGACCACAACAGCAGTTGAAAAATTTCGTGTTATCCTGTGTGTCCATTGTTTCTTTCGAATTGACCACATCAAAATTCTTCTTCCATTTGCAGTTTGATGTTGTTACTGCTGCTGCAGCTGCTGAGCTGCATGTTGATGCCACAATACAACACTAAACTCTCCCTTTCTCTCTCTCCCTTTTGTAGCGATATGAGAGCAGCAGGCGGAGAAGCAGGCACTTCGTCTAACCCAAAAACGTGCAGCAGTGCCTGGCAATCAACTTTAAGAACATAACAGAATGTCAATAAATCCACAAAATGGTTGGCCCAAACCCGGCGCAACTCTTCTCCCTAACCATGATTATACTGTATACCTTTTAAAAAAATATTTCAAAAAGATATTTGCAACTTGTACAGCTTTTAAACTGAAAGCTTTTGCTCTGCCGAAAGAGTATTGAAAAGTGAGATGAATCGAGTTCAAAATTGTCCTACCAATACGTCTCTAACAGGGCTAAAATTGAAGAAAACGAATTTCATTTAATAAAATTAATAAAATTTTAACATAGCTTTAATAACCTTCTGCTCAGCGTCAAAAAATTGTCCGCCAATATGTCTCTAACATGGCTAAAATAGGAGAAAAAGGATTTATTCAAAACCTTCTGCTCAGAGCCGAAAAAGTGGTATATCAAATAGTCTCTATTAGAGGCGAAAACTGGAGATAGCGTCTTTAACGGTTTTAAATAAAAATTAAAAAAAAACTAAATTAAATTATTGGAAATTATTTATACAACTTATACAGCTTAAGAACTAAAACCTTCCGCTCTGCCGAAAGAGTATTAAAAAGCGAGAAAAGGGAAAAAATTGATGAAAAACGAATTTAATTTAATAACAATTGAACACAATTCTAACAAAAGCTTCTGCTCAGCGTAAAATATTGTACTGCCAAAAGTAGAGGCGAAAAATAATTTAACTACATAAATACATTTCTCAGAGTATCAGCTAGTTGAGCATACCCTATGACTGCTGCTGCTGCGACTTTGATATCCTTTGATATCCCACCTGCTGATGCTCGGCAAGAGTATCATTAACAATATGAACTGCGTGCTGCAGGTGACCGACTGTGGACCAAGCAGGACACAGCTCCGCCTTTCCACCTATCCCTCTCCTTGCTAAAGCTCCTCCAAACCGATGCAAGCAACTTGTGCTGCTTAGTTGTGCACAGTCCAGGGTCGTGATCCAGGATGCTCCCCTTATCCGCCCCTCCCTCTTGCCTAGCCATTATCTAGCTCTAACTCTTTTTGGCTTGAAAAGATCTTGTAACTTGTGAAAGTTCTCATTTTGTATGACTAATTCATAATACGGAAAGAGTGAAAATATGTAAATTATTAAATTATTAAACTTGCGTGATTGAAAATAATTTCAATTTCCAAAAAAAGAAAAAACTTTGTTAAGCTCAGTATTAAAAACTAGAATTGGAAAGTAAAATATAAGAAAAATATTCAAACTAAAAACTAAGAAAAACTATAAGATTGAACATTTAATAAATTTTAACCCGTTGACAAAAGTTAAAAGCCTTGCTACAAAAACGATAAAGTTGATCAGGATGAAGGTGACACAACTCGAACATTTACCGAGTTAACAAATGGAAAATTATTAATGGAAAAAAATCTGATATACAATCGCATTTCAACTCTCAAACTTGGAAAAAATTAGAAGCTTAGCATTGAATGAAGTGTTCCGAGTATGTCATCCAGCGTATTACTGTCGAAATGTAGAATGGTGAAAGAAGCTTTAAAGTGGGTTATATATTCTGAAGAATGTTAAATCTATCTGGGAAAAATTGCAAACTGCACATGCACTTTGTGGTCAACGCAAAGGGCCTAGTTTTGCATGGAACATATTATCCGAAATAAACAAAGATAACTCGATATTAGTTGGCTTTGTTTACTGCCGCAAAAAAATATTGCCACAGCAGAGTGTTTCTTCCTGAGCCACCAGAACTTAATCCGGTTAAGCATTTATGAGGAGAAGTCAATAAAATGCTGTAAAAGCGGGCAATTTCAAAAAATGTTTTACATTTGTAAAAAACACAAAGTTAAAATACTCCGCTGTGCCAATACTTTTGTGCGTCACTGTGCATACAATGCATACAAAACAATCGATAGGCACACACACACGCACTTAATCGAGCAGTCTCGAGTTTAACCGAACGAGAAGATTTTTTGACGACACTCGATTTGACCGAAATTCGTAGTTGAGTTGATTTGATCGAGTTGAAAACGATTGAACAAAATGGAATATACCCGTTTCAGCACTCTGAACGAAACATTCACACAGTCACCAAAATCCAAAATATTTATTTATACATACTTACCAAATCCAAAAAAATGTATGTACACATTTACCAAGAACAACACTGATATATGTATATGTATACACTCACACTCACCAAGCACAAAAGTGATTAAAAGTAACTTTTGAAATTAGACAAATTCTGTGGGCTCCTTATGAATAAAAGACTAAAACCGGTTAGAAATTTTATTTTGATTTGTGTTTTCAAAAAAACATTGCCTACTTATTAGGGCAATTCCTTCAAATATTCAGCTTGAGTGCACAATTTAAATCATCAAATTGTTTGTGAATTTCTCCGGCAACAGTGCAACAAATAATTGCCACAAATAGTGTAAATCCGTGCAACATTCACAGTCATATTTATTACCAAAGAATCCCTGAATGGGATATGGCATATGCCCTCATTCCCTCAACGATAATGACAGAAAATATTTTATGGTTATTAATATTTAGCAGCAATTTGTGCAGGAAAAATCATTAAACACAATCACTGTGCACTGCGCTCGACTGGGCTATAAATCGTGCAACTATTTGCAGCTTTGGATTGGATGGTAATACAAAAATAGGTCCTTTAATATGTAATAAAATTCCAATAAATTTCTGAAATTTTGAGACATGTTTTCAACTTGTGCAGGAATTATTTTTATATAATAAATCTAAGTAAAATATTACTTTATGTTCTTCTGATGGGACTTCTGCTTGAAGCTAAGAACTGCATTGAGTTAATACAAAGTAAAACTTCTTAGAATTTCTCTTAAAAATTACTTAAATCGGAACCTTTTATATTATAAATTAAACCAGATTTTAACACAACAATTTTGAATTAATCGCAAGTGAATATATTGCTTTATACCCTACGATTAAAGCTTTTTATTTTAACAATTTAATTAGTCCTTTTTTATTTAAATTTTAGACAAATATAAGAGTAAAATCTTGGAATAAAATTGCATAGAAGTCTGTCTGCCAACTATATAAATTTTAGATATATATTTATGCCATTTATTTAGAATTATTTGGCTTCACCTGAGTACCATTAAATTGCCTTGTCTTTTGTCTCTAGGTGCATCCATAACCCTTCCCTGAAATATTTCCAGATGCCAGCCAAATATTTGCGCAATGGAAATAAAGGCAGTTGAAATTTGCAGAGATTCCAGTGGCAGAAGGTGTATGTTCGAGTGTGTGCAATTTATCATGTGTGTGTGTATTGAATACGGAATGTCCTGCAAAGAATTTGTACTATTTTATTAGACCCTAACACAGCGTATTAAAGTGAATTGACGAAAGCAGCTGCATGTCTATATATGTAGATATAAATATTATAACTATATCATTGAAGAAGAACTCGAAAATCGGAAGAAAAATAGTTAATAAATTGTACTTCACTTTTGTCAATTATTCGAATTCTGGCCTAAGTATTCAGGCTTAAATCAATCTAAATTAAAGAGCAATCAAGCTTGTTTCTATTCTCACTGGGTGCCGAGTACTCTCTGCTGTTCCCAGTGAAAAGCTCAGATACTTTTCTATCTCACAGATATATTTGGGACAGCAATTTTCGAATGGTCTTTCCAGTCTGCCAGAGTGTGTAATATTCGGCGTGCTGCATATAGTTTTTGCATGGCAGTTTTCGGTTTTTGGGGGAAATGTGGCGTAAAAGCGATTAAGCTGCCGCTTAATGCAATATTGGGCGAGTATAGAAATCTCGACAAGCTGCAATTTTTTATGTGCTCATTTATAAAAATTAACCAGCAATCTGTGACTGAATGTGTTTGTGTGTGTGTATTTACAGTGATAATAAATTTTTTGCAATGCCACTAAATATTTTATTATTGCTAAATATGCAACAATGCAACGCAACAAGCACGAGGAGACAACAGGCAGGCATAAAACAATCGCAGTGTAAAGACTGAACGCGCAATGCGTGAATTGATGGGTCCAACAGCAGCATGGCGGAAGGGGCTGTGTCTGGTATATAGGGTGTTTATTATAAACATTTTGCAACTGCAATTCTAATACAAAATAAATAATTAACTAACGAAATTTCTGCACTTTTTTACTGAAAATTCATATTCATTAATGAAAACTTGTTCTTAAAAGAAGTCTGTAAATCTAATCAAAGTTATAAGTAATTTAGGGTATCTTAGACACCTAAATTACACACTTCATCTTAAAGTCGTAATACCCACAGCTAGGGTATAAGGCTGGTCTGCGCACAGAGAACTTATTCGCTTCCATTGAAGTTAACAGTTTCTTCATTTGTTATTCGCAAACAGTTTCAAATTCTGTAGCCGCCCTGTTAGCCAGCTCTTTATAACCAAAAATATGTGCGTAAATCTGATTTTCATAAATTTTGCAGCATTAAACGATATCAACTGGCATTTAACCCTCTTTTTTTGTAGTTAGAAGAAGAGAAAAACAGAAAATGCATTTGGCCAAATACAATTTCAATGCAATTGTTTCAGTTGTTGTTGTTGCTCAATTGCGTGCACAAAAACGATTAAAATTTTAAATTTACACGGAATTGTGCAGTCAGCCGGGAGTTTGAGGTTAGAAACTTAGGACGGGTGGTGGCAGGGGGCGCTGTGGAGGGTCGAGTCCAGAGTCTGGAATCAGTTGGACCAGTTGACCAAGCGGAAGCCTCGTTTATGATTTGGAACTAATTGCAAAGCGCTGGCTACGACCAGTAAATACAGCAGAAAAACTCAAGGGGTGGCTTGAACTGGTGGCAATAAGCAGTTCGGGTAATTACAATTGCATTGCGGTTAACGGGCGAGGCACACGCTAAATTACTCAACGGGGAGGCCAATGGCAAGGTATCAGCGACTGAGAAGGGGGACTGGGGCGAGACGCCTCTGGTGGTTGCTTGCCTCGGCACAGCGCAGAGACTGCTTGCTTCACAGGTAGCCAAGTGCACTGAGAGAAAATGTCAATATAAACATTTTCGATACAATTCTGCGCTTAACTCAAGGAGAAAGCATACAAAATTTAGTAAAAGAAACCCTAATAACAATAATATATAATAACAATATATCAGATATAATCAGATAAAGAACAGGACGGAAATTGAGTCTTGTAGGCATAAAAAACAAATATTTAGAGCTGAAACTTACCAATCAAAGATTTTCGAATCATTGCTGCATTCTGAATAAGAAAGAAAAGAAATAGATTAAAAATGATATTTAAATTAAAGCCATAGTAAAAGGGTATAATAATTCTGGGAAATAAGTTTTTCCAATTCATTCATTTAGCTTTAAAATAGTTATCGATTAATTCATCGTTTTATCTTAGAACTTAAGCCAAATTTTCAGAGTGTAATCGCAAGGCGAGGCAGAGGCAAAGGTGAAGGCTGCTGGCCAAATGCATAAATCAAAATGCGCAAATAACCTGGCGGCAACGGGAGAGGCAGCAGCATCGATGCGGAGACACACGCACAAATCGAGAAACAGATACAGCTGTGGTACCCGCCTTAGGTAGGGTATGGGATACAGAGGTAGATGACAGGGGAGAGGATGGAGAGGATTATTGACTCGCCCCACTATCCCAGGCATTATGAAAATTGTGTTGACTTACACAAATGAGCAAATGCCGAAAATCCAGCCCAGCGCCTCGACATATGTAATTGCATATAAATATTTATTTTAATTAATGACCTATGCCATGGACGTGGTCAAGGACGGGGGTATAAAAGCCCCAAATTAATATTCAATTCTATTAGAAGGATTAAATCGTTTAAGCAAACAGCTTACAGGAATGAAACAAAACAAATAAGAATAACTATGCAAAGAGAAATTTAAAAGAAACATCTTTCAAGTTCTTTCTTTTATTAATCTTACTTTCTCGTCATTTATATTACCATTCTAAGAATAAAAAACCTTTAAGAAGCACGCCAAAGAGGAATATTAAAAGCGAAAAGCTCTCCTGGAAGCATACAAAAGTGAGAGAAAGTACAGATTGAAAGACAGAAAGAGAAATTGCATAATAAAATCTTCTCTCTCTCTGGACCTCTTCGGAGAGTTAAAACAAAAACAAAACGTTTAAGAATGTCGCACAAAGAAGAATAGAAAAATCAAGCAGGTTCTCAACAGAGCAGTAGTTAGAAATATTATTTAGCTTAAATATTAAAATATATATTATCCCAAGCCGGAAGTCCATCTACGCCCATGATCTGTGGTCCGCCTAGAAGCTACAACTAAATACTACGCTGCAGCAGCAGCAGCAGCTGTGTTACCGAATCTCCCAGTTAAGTTTGATCAATGATGGTCAAATATTATTTCTGACTAGAATTTGAACGAAAATGTATTTCTTATTTCTAAGCCACAATCTATCTAATGCGAGTATTTAGCAGATAAATGGATACAAAATGTATCTGTTGAGTATGTGTAAACAGCCTAATGAATAATGCAGATTAGATGAAATTGTTTAATTTACAAACTTAATGCAAATCCATCAATATTAATGTATTTAAATAGTTACAGCAATTGTTATTATTATTCTGTCATTATAGAAACATAATTGAACATGTTGAATATGCATATAAAGAGAGAAAAACTCAATTTATTCACTCGCTCATTTTAAATAACTAACAATGGGCCATATTTAAATGTACGAAATAAACAAATGAATAATACAAGCAAAAAGATTACTAAGGAGAGTCTATATTCAGCACGCCGCAGATTAGATACCCTTGGCATTTGGGCAAATGATAGAGTAGTCTGATCCTTTTAATTTTCAATAAGAACTTGGAATACATTCCTTGAACTTTGAGACTAGTTTGTATGGAAAAAGAGAGACAGTCAGACGGACAATCGTCTGCTCGCTCTGATCATATGTCATATATTATATTCCAAGAGTCCTTCCAACACTCTAAAATGTGTAGAAAAAAAACACCGTGTCTTATTCTGCTCAACTTATTCCATATCCTTTCACACTCTACATAGAAATACATAAAAAAAGAAAGAAAAATAACATTATTTACACGCTATACACAGTATAAATTGTTTGAAAAAATAATATTTACAATGGAATTTCTATTAATTTATGCACAACAAACAAAAACATGCTTTGGCATAATTAATAAGCCTCACTCTTTACTCTTTACTGTTCAATGGAAACTTGCAGCACTTTCAGCTTATTTCATGTTCAAAATCTCATAAAACAAGCTCTAAAATTGAATAATTAAATCAGATTAAATTTGTTTGTTCCACGCGTTAAATGAGTAGAGAGAGAGGGAGATGCAGAGAGAGAGAGAGAGAGCGAGAGCCAAATCGAATTAAGAAATTGCGCACTCAATCAAAGCGAATCATTTTGATGATGCTACGAAAATTCAATTAATTCCAAAATGCAAAACTTAATGAAAATTAGCAAGTCGCTCGTGCATTTGCACTTCATTAAATGCATTAAAAAATGCAAAAAAATTATGAATTCATTCATATTTTCAGCCCATTCGATCAACAATTTATTTATTTATGTTCTCGGAATAGATTTCTCCACCAAATCTACTCATTTAATTAGAACGAGGGTATAAAAACGCGAGATAAATTTAAATCCGTAGAAAATCTGCATTCATCATAGTCAGGTTTTTTTCTTTTTTTTTGGTGGAATTTCAAAATATTAAGACTTATTATATTAATAGAAAAAATAATCATTTGTCCCCCTTCAACTTTTGAGGCACTATTTTTTGACTTGGTGGGCGGATTTTCCGAAAAATGGAAAGCACATAAACCATTAATTTTAAAGTAGAGCTCTAAACATTATTTTAATCTCGATCGGTTAACATATTTGAATACAATCTTTCCCTTTAGAAAAAGTCGAAACTTTCGTCTTAAATTTCCGAATTTATTTTCAGCATATAATTTTTTTTCTGATATTTGCAAAGCTAGCGAATTCGGTTAGAAATCGTTTTTTTGAGCTTTTCATCAAAGATTTGAATTTTCTGCGGGCTTGCCAGCGAATTTCACATATCGAACAGCATAAAAGATTTAACAGATTTTGCGTTTTAGTGTTGTTTTAAGAGTTTTTCTCCCTCTCTCTTTCCTCTCTATCTTTTATAGGCATTTAGAGGCACTCATAAATTTAATTTTTTCCTTTCCTTTTCTTTTCTATTTCTTTTATTTAATATTTTTTTCTTTTTTGCAGCCAGACAAATCCGAACAAAGACGGCCCATTTGCCTAGACAAATATGCAAATCTCGTCAAGTGCTCACAGATACTCACACACAGATACACACACACACAGTGATAGATACAGTTGCAGATACAGTTATACATGTGGATACACTCAAAGAAAATAAGACAAAATATTCATTCATTCACAAAATAATTAAATAAATCAGTTTTTCTTAGGAAAGTCCTTGATTCTCGAATTAAGTCAATGTGAACCTGATTCAAGCAGAAATATACCAAAATTGCTTATTTTAAGCTTAATATTTTTCTTCTTTTTTCTCGGTTTGAATTTCATTATTAAATTGAGTTAGTTTTGACTTATTTCACGCTAATATTCTCAAAAATAATATTGGATTCTACCTATTTGAGAAGAGTCTCAAAAGCCAATGTTGTTTCCAGTCTCTAGATGAAAGAAAGGATTTTTAGCGGAAACTTTCAACTATTTTCTATTTACTTTACAAATATTTATTTACAAATACAATATTTGGCATATAGCCGGGCACAAATGTGTTTGCGTTTGTCACTTGTGGAGTTCTGCGGTTCTCTGTATGCGACTCTGTCTTAGCGTGCGTCAACATTTTGCTGCAAACACTTGCTGTCTGCAAGCAACATGTATATGACAGCTGTATGAATCGTTCGTATTCATCCAACTGGCAACCACCTGAAATATTCAGCGGTATGGAAAGTACAAATGGATTGGTAGACCAGCAGATCGTTTCAAACAGCAGCTGAACTTTGAACTAAAGTGGAAATAAAGCTGTTTCGATTAATCCAGCGAATCGAAATGAAGGTGTAAATCTTCTCTGTTCAATTAGGAATAGGAATTTATATTGTATTCAAAAAATATTCAAGTGAGAATTTCAAATTCAAGACATTTGTTTGATAGAACCAAAGAGATATGCTCCAAAATCAAAGTCTGAGGCTCGGAGTACTGAAATGAATGAAAATTTTAGAGTTTTAAAGCTAAAACCAGCAGCACAGCCAGAACTGAGATCTCAGCTCTCCTGGAACCAAAACCGGGAACCAAAGCCGGAACAACAAAGAACAAAACTGATGTTGTTATGCGCGAGATTTACGAGCGACTTGCATTTTGGTTAAAACGTATAAACGCACTTCACTCTCTGACTCTGTGTGTATATTTTTGTGATCGTTTTTTTTTTTTTTTTTTTATATTCTTATTTATTCTCTTAAGTTTAGATTTAAATTTACAATTTACAGATTTCCAATAATTAATATTAATTCTAAGACAGGATGGGTAAAGCTTAGCGTCCGCGGTACGACCGCGAGGCAATGCTTCGCGGACATATTGCTTTACCTATCCTAGTCTGTCAGTCTTCTCCGGCTGCGCTCCTCTCTTCTCAGCTCTGTCATCATGACTGCTGCGAAGTTGCTGACCGCTTCCCACTTTTCTGCCGAGTGCAACATGCTCGGCACCAGGCTATTGACAGTAATGGAACCACCCAACTTCCGCTCCAGTATCAGCCTGTGTTGGTCGAAGCGTCTGCAGCGGAATATCACGTGGTACGCATCCTCTACCACTTGGTGTCCACATGAAGGTCATTCATCGGAAGTATCGTGTCCGAAGCGTTTAAGGTAGCTTCGAAAGCAACCGTGACCTGACAGCATCTGGGTCAGATAAAAATTTATCTGCCCATGTCTCCTTCCGAGCCACTTCTCCAAGTTGGGAATCAGCTGGTGCGTCCAGCGCCCCTTTGTTGAGCGATCCCACTGCGTCTGCCACTGTTCGATGCTGCGCCGCCTTGCATCGGGCCGCGATATTCGTGTAGCATCGGTATTTCCCATTGAAGCTCATTTCAGCAGATCAGCCTCAAATACAAGCTCGGCGATCGGGATCATTCCTGCTAGCACCAAGGCCGCGTCATCCGAGATTGTTTTAAATGCGCAACAGACTCGGATTGCACTCAGTCTGTATGTGGCGCAGATTCCACGGCGGTAGCTGGGAACTGCCATCGCTCTGCTCCATATTGGCGCTGCATACAGCATGATTGCCTTGGTGACGCTCGTTAGCAGCTGTCTGCGTATCTGCTTTGGGCCTCGAGTGTTTAGCAATATCCTGGAGAGCGATCTGTTTGAAAAAGCCGCTTTTGAGTTCGCAAATTCCAGGTGCTCCCTGAACGACAGCCTAGTGTCCAGCATGACGCCAAGGTATTTGATTGCCCGTTTAGAGGCAACCACGGACTCGCCAACCATTATGCTCGCCGTCTCCACTTTCTTGCGGCTGCTCACCAGGACTGCCTCGGTCTTGTGCGCTGCTAACATGAGGCCAGCAGAAGCTAGCCACCGGTTTACCTGCGCGATACAACTGTTGCATGCCACCTCAGCAGATCGCAGTTCCTTCGCGACGATCACGATGGCTACATCATCGGCGAAGACAACTATGTGAGTGCCCTCCGGTACTGTGAGACGCAGCACTCCATCGTACATAATGTTCCAAAGGAGCGGGCCCAGTACTGATCCTTGCGGCACACCAGCGGACACTCGATAAACCTGTTGGCCTTCGTCGGTAGCATATTGCAGCGTTCTACCGTTGAAATAGCTGCTGATTATTGCCACGAGCTGCTCAGGAACTCCAAATTCTGCTAAGGCGCTTATTATGGCGTCCCACCTTGCAGTATTGAATGCATTCTTTATGTCTAAAGTTGCAATGAGACAATACTGCTTGGAGCCGCCGTCCCAGCGTGTGCCTTGTATAGCTTCTGACGCTATGCCGGTGACCTTGCTCAAGGCGTCGATTGTGGATCTCGCCTTCCTGAACCCGAATTGGTTGGGGGATAACCCTCCCGCTCTATCGATGGCTGCCTCCAGCCTGGTACTTATTACCTTTTCCAGCACTTTCCCTGCCGTGTCCAACAGGCAGATTGGCCAGTAGGAAGAGGCATCTTCAAGTGGCTTTCCCGGCTTTGGTAAAAGTACCAGGGTCTGGGTGTTCCATATTGCGGGGAAAATTCTCTCCTGCAGGCACGCATTAAAAACATCGGAAAAGGATTCCGGATGCAGAGACAGCGCCATCTTTAGAGCACAATTCGGTATGCCATCGGGGCCGGGAGCTTTAGAGGCATTCAGGCTTCTGGCTATCGCAAGCACTTCGCTCGACGTTACTAAGTCGCATATAGGAGACTCCACCATAGCGAGGGGTGCTCTCGCATTGTTGTGTGCCGATGGTTGGAGGGGAAACAGTGTCTCAACTATTAGCTTCAGTTCACCGGCGTCCGTTGGTGATGCTTGCTTGCCGCTGTAGAGCCTTTTAACCACAATTTTGTAAGCCTTGCCCCACGGGTCGTATTCGGCCGAGTCGCATAGTTCGAGAAAGCAGTCCCTTTTTCTCTTGCGGATCGCTAGCTTCAGCCTTTTTCGTGCCGTTTTATATACGCCTTGCCATTCGCGGAAATCGGGTCTACCCCTTGCCCGCTGATAGCGCCTTCTGGCCTGGAGACAGGATTTTCGAGCATTGGCTATGTCATCGCTCCACCAATACGTTGGCGTGTGGTGTCTGGCGAATGGTTGCCGTTTGGCCATGCTTCGATTGCAGGCTGAAGTGAGTTGTGCCATTAGCTGGGTTGCTCGTGTTTCAGCGCTGCCATCTGTGATGAGCGATTGCAGCGACGTGGAGAACTCTTGGCCATTAAAAGCAAGCATTCCTCAATCCTATGTGGCTTCCAATGGTGGTCAGAATAGCTACATGATCACTTGCGGTGTATGTGTCGCTAATCTGCCATTGTGCGCTGCTGAAGAGCGAAGAGCTTACAAATGTAAGATCGACAATGGATCCCAGTCCTGCTCTACTGAAGGTGTGAGCAGTGCCTGTGTTCAGCAGCGCTAAGTCCAGGGGAGCAAAGGTCTCAAGCAGGGTGCGGCCTTTGCTATTTGTCACCAGACTGCCCCATTCTTCGGCCCACGCGTTGAAATCGCCCGCCACCACGACTCTAGAGCGCCCTCTAACATCATCTGCCAGTTCGTCGAGGATGCCGGAATACTCGTTTAAAGCAAGACTTGGCGCCAGATAGCAGCTATACAGCCACGTATCTCCCAATCTTGCTCTAACGAATCCGTTAAAAGGCTTGGCGTCTTTTAATAGCCTCAGGGATCGGCTGCCGCATAGCCACAACGCAGATTTTCCACTTGTATCAGCTACCCGAGTCCTGGCACAACCAGCTTCACAATGGTGTGGCTCCCTGATGATTGCCACATCAATGTGTTGCTCTCTGCAGGTTTGTTCGAGAAGCGCTTGGGCGGCAATGCAATGATTAAGGTTAATTTGAATTAACCTTAACATTTCATTTTGTCGAGGGCCTCGCGGTACGCCGGACACCTAAAGCTGCCTGTAGCATGGTCCGAGCTCTTTTTCCACTGCGCTCACAGAGTAAACATTTCGGCGGCTTGGTACACCCTTTTGCCTCGTGGCCTTTTACTCCGCACTTGAAGCATGCCCCTCTGAGATCTTCCTGGCTATGGCATCTTTGGGCAATATGCCCATATTCCAAGCATTTTTGTGAGCGTGTGTGTGTGTGTGTGCGTGTGTGTGTTTATCTTGGCTGGCCGCGAAACTGACTGCCTTTGGTAGGCCTTTGGCATAAGAGCCGCAGCAGCCGCGGCAGCAACAAAAATGCGGGCAGCCGCTTCAAAAACTGGCAAATAAAACAGCGAAATTCGCTTTGTAGCCCACACCATACCAGAACTGGGCGTGGCATCTGGCAGCACGTTAACTTTAAAGCATTTATGCAACTGTTTGGCTAAAACATAAAAAACATTTAATTTTACTTTGCGGAGCAGAAAACAATGCTGGTCAAAAGAGGACATAAAGGACGAAAGCGGCAGACGGAAGGGGGCAGTGGGCTGAGGGGGGATGCAAGGGCAAGCAGCAAACTCACGGCAATAGGGCCAATCATTAAAAACTTCCATTTCCGGGCCACAGAGAGACAAAAGAAATGCAACGGAAATGCCACAAAGTTCAAACAACCAAACAGAGGAAAACCAAGCAAACACTAACAACATTAAGGATACCGAATACCCTGCATTCTCCACGTTCCCCCTCCGTTTAACTGCCTGCACTCTGCACTTTCTCATTAACGAAAATTGCAAAATATATATTATATTTGTATTATTATTATATTATATTATATTTGTCTATAATTTTCACCGCCTTATCTCTTACAATCTTTGGGCTTTCATCAATGTGTAAATAACATTTATATAAAAGACTGAAAAATGAGCATAATTCTATCAAAATGAAATCAGTTTTTCATTTATTTCGTTCTCGAAAATTAAGAGGAAAATTCCCAAAAATGGTTTTCCTTTTTTCTTTGAATTTAGAATGAAATCCCCGCAAAAGTGTGTACTCTACTTTTTGGAGTAGAATGCAAAAACCATATATAATTTTTTCATTTGAATCTATTCTTTGGATTATAATTCACTATAAAGCGTTGTATTCTTTGTTAGATTCTTAGATGCTATCTGGAATTTCATAAATATATAAATTAAATAAGATATAGGAATGATGCGTAGAAAGTTACTTTTTAAGAAATCTTGAATTTAAGTTTGAATTTTTGAGTATTTCTTGAATTAAAATGCAATAATTTTGTGAGCTTCTTCTTCACTGTCTTCTTTGAATCGATACTAAGCTGATCGATTGTTGATATTACTTATAGAATATTTACCTATATTTTTGTAGGGTTTAAGGAGGTTTTTTTGCTTCTTATTTCTCGAGAGCTGCGGACTCATTAGCTGAGAGAGGAGCTTCGACCTGTAACTGGTGACATGGTGAAGTGGACATTAAAGCAAAACAAATGAGCAGCAGCAAAAGTTGAACGACACACAAAAAGAAAAGAAAATTTGTATGAGTCTTTTGGCATTTGTTGTGCTTACTTTTAATTAGTATTTAATCTATGAACCATAAATAAATCCCTTTTTCGCAAAGGACACTCAATTTCCTTGCGCCGCTCTTTGCGGCTTAATAAATTGCCAATTGTGTGTCTCATAGAACTTAAGTCAACTAATTGCAACATTTACTTTTTGTTCCATATATATATATGTGAATATGTGTGTGTGTGTGTGTTTTCTAAATATCTTTTACCCTCTTCCTACTGAATTTTCACTTCTCCCCTTCTGTTTTACACTTAGGAAAGTAATTGCATTTCTGTTTGGGGTAATACATAAAGTAGGTTTTGTTTTCAGGGCTTTAATTGTATAGAAATCCATATATTAGACAAAGTTTCCTACTGGGTACTGGGTTCATTGCCAATGCGTATGTGATAAAAGTTTCTTTACTTTGGCGGTGCAAAAAAAGAGTGCCAATAAAACATTTTAATTGATTGCACGCTAAACTGTTGCCAAACACTTAGCAAGCGCAACCAACCAGTTGTTAGCCCCTTTCCCCACCCATGTCAAAGTATTTTTGCATGGCTGGCGCCATCTGTCGACGGTTGAGTGTCTCTCACTCGGCTGTTAGCTGCTGCCACTAAAACTAATGCGTGCATTTGCATTGCAAATTGAGCATTTTAAAGAGCGACAATTACAGTGACAACGAAAGTTGTTATCCTTCTGCCCCCTCTGTCCCTTCTGCCCCCTCTACCCCGTCCTACTACTTGGTAAGCCACCCCCTGGTAAACCACCCGCGACCCCAAACACTGTCTTTAAAAGCAATTAGCGATTAGCGTGTAAAACTTTTAAGCATCAACTTTGTATCTGTGTGTGTGGGGTGTGTGTGGGAGTGTGTGTGGCTTGTTGACAACTGCACATTAGTTTGATTTGTCAGAATTTTTCCTTTTTCTACTGCATGCCCTATGAAAATGACTGATAAAAGTGTCCTGTTTCTAAGAGAGCCAAGGAAACAAAGCTGCAAGTTGGTTTTCAATAAAGTTGACTTTTTCTTATATTTCTGGCTTATATAAATTATTGAAAAAGATCTATATAAGACTCTATTTATCCGTCTCTTCATCCACCTGCTAAACGAAATCAAAAAATTATATTTAGATTTCGTATAAACTTCCGTTCAAGCCTTAATGCCTTCATTTAATCTTAGTATTCAGCTTTACAGGGTATTCAGCAAGTCGACCTGGGTCCACTTACTTTTACTTGTTTTTATTTGCAATTATCAACAATTTTCATTAGTTGTTTCAATTTGCAATTGCAATTTTTGGCATCGCTCATTAATTTCTCTTTCGCTCATTTGGGATTTTTCACCCTTTTTCTGGGCGAATTTAAAATGCATTCGCAATTTCCTGACTTGCTGTTTTAATTATGTGTGCATTAAAATCAGCGCATTGATGCATTTTTAATTTAAATTAAAAATCGGTCGCTTCAACAATTTGTGGCAAGTGAATTAAATGGAGACAGAACCAGCAAGCCAGAAGATGCAGCTTCATTGCAAATCGAACGGTTAAACTGCATTTTTAAAAACAAAATAGTTATAAAAGAAATCAAATAAATCAATTATTTGTTCAATTTATTTATGTTGATATCTAGAGAAAAACAAAGATTAACAGTTCGACTAGAGAAAGTTAATCATTATTCTGTCCTATTCCTTGAAAGAGTGAAAGAAAGTCGAGGCAAATATTCCGAAAAGACAGTAAAACGTTTCAGAATATCATATAAAATAAATTCGCCAAAAAAAGGCTACTTTTTTAGATAACCAATGAAAGACAATCCTCTGTAAGGGATCTAAAAAAATAAGGAAAAGCAGACAGAATTGTAGGGATTATATGCAGTCAGTAAAACGTTTAAGATTATCACATATCTAAAATAAATTAAAATTCGCCAAAGGCTTCTTTTTTAGATAACCAGTGAAAGACTATCCACTGCAAGGATATCAAAAAACTAAAACAAACAGACTGAACTATACACGACATATATACAGACATATGTTTGATTTCGATTGATACATATAATTTATAAAGGCTATATCCTTGGAGTTGAGACGTTTTGCCTGATAGACGCTCTCTTCATAATTTTTCTGACGTTTATAGGCAGCAGCGCGATAGAGCCAAGCGCGTAAATACTTCGAATCCAATTTATTTAGGACATAATCACAGTCCAAAATGGTGCGCTTAAACTTGCGTACCCTACGAAAGTTGAGTTTATTAATTCATAAATACAGTTTGTAACTCTATAGCTTCATTTCTTTCGTTTTTCACCCACTTCATATAGCAACATAATAGTTAATGGCATTATCGAAACGATCTCTGCGATATTCATTGTTGCCCAGTCTGGGGAATAAGGGTAATTGATGAGAATTTCTATTTTTCAGTTGAAAAAATTTGTATTATTCAATTTAGAGCAGACTCTACTCTTTCCGACTTTATTTATCTCTTATGCCCGTCAATCCAAGGCTCTGCAGGCTTTTATATTTGTAGAATTACTCCGAACTTTCCAGAGTTAATATTTAAATTTTTGGAGTTTTTTAGAGTACAATCGGAACCCACTTCCGAAAATTACTTGCCACTCTTGCCCGCTCCAGCCAAGTGATGACTGGTTCCTCCAGTTTTTGATCGATTTAACGCATGAAGGTGAACTGGTTCCGTATTTATAGCTGATTTGAAATAGTTATCGTCTGTCCCATCCGCACTAATATCCACAATGGATGCAGCTTCATTTTTCTTGTTCTTTAGAGGGATAATTAAATTAATTGGCGCTTAAAGTTTCATTTTTCAGATACACTCACTCCTATATTTTGTTGGCATTAACCATAACCTCCAAGAATTGAATTGATTCCACAACTTTTGAAAGTCCTTTAAGGAAACTCTCATCACATTGCGGGTGGTTTGCATCGCCCATTATACGGTTTGTTTTTCTTAGTTTTTTATGGTTTTTTTGTGTATATTTTTCTAAAATATTTTTGTATTTTTTTGATTTTTTATTGTGTTCTTGTGGTATTTTTACTCGTATAATTAAGCTGTTTTATACCCTTTAAATAAGCGTTCTTCATGTGAACCCAATGGATTTCTCTACCTCTCTCGTGGTAAATCTGAAATTCTGAATAATTATTCGCCTTTACACATAAAGACTATGCTTGATACCCTAAAGAATGCTTTAAGGAAATACCCTGTCTCATAATTCAACACTTACTTTAATCTATTGTTGGACGTAGACTATAAAAAGGATATGGAGTCTAATCAACCCTTTGGCAGAGAGAGAGAGACAAAAACTATCATCGAGGCAATCATTTAGGATTAACGCCCCACAATGTTTGTGTCCTTTCTCATTTTTTTCATTTCCGCTACAGCTTGGAGCTTATCGATGCCATCTTTAGCTTCGTGACAGCCAGACAACACCTTCAACTTTGGAGTTGGTCTTTGAGCAACTTTCAGTTGATTAGCCGGGCACTTTCATTCTCTAATTAACTGCAAGTAACTCGATCATAAAAGTCGAAAGATGAAACATTTAAGGACCAAGAAAAAAGAAGGAGTGAAGCCAAAGCAATTGATTTTTATGGCTAGCAAGAGAGGAGTAACGAAAAATGCAATTGAAAAATTAATTGAAAAGCTTTTGGGCCACTTCCGTTCTTGGGGCTAAAATAAAAAAGAAAGTCTTACTAGGCTCACCTTGCACTTAGAGAAAAATACCATAGAATATTCCGAAAAAAAGTACTGGGATTAATGTTAAAATTATTAAACTTATTGTCAAAGTGAAAGGATTTAAAACCATTTTGCTACTTAATCCTATATTTTCGCATTTGAAAAAAGAAACTCTGATCGGTAATCGCGGTATGGGTGCCGTAACGCAAGAGAAAAATCGTCCCAAGTGATGCGACTCACTTACTTATGATAACACAAAAACCAATTTTGAGCTCTTCCGACAAACAAAATATGTAAATGTTTACATAATGCATCGAAATCTCGTTCTAAAGTTTCATTCGTAAGTACCTTCACTTGATACATAAATTCGTCTACTAATCTACCGATACCGATTGTACCGAAAGAGGATTATTATTAGGGCGGTAAGAACGACTTCTTCTTCTTGGGTTTAAACCCCGCGAATGAACATCAGATGGGTTAGTACCAATGCTGGCTTCTAACTCATTTAACTGAAAGTCACTCGCTTCTACTGAAAGGGTGTCATGAGCTTCTCCTTGAGCAGAAACTCCTTCTAATGTCTTGTCAATTATTATGTGCTTGTAACCAATCCTCAAGACCATTTTTATGGAAAATATGCTTACAGGCTGTTATATAGAACGACTGAGTATTGATCATTATCTGACAACAAACACTTCAATTCTTATCAGAGTCATCCACTGTGGCGGATATATTTTGGGGGCTATGTTTTATAGGCATTATTAACATATAGAGTTTCCTGATTAATTGACATTTGTTTTGGGTAACATGATAATATAAAATCGTTATTTGTTTTGTATCTTTAACAGTACTCGAATATAAAAAGTAAGAAAAGAATTTTTGGTTATTGCGACTACAAATAGAAAAGCTAACAATTGTCATATTTACTCATTTAAACACATTCCTGTTGCTCGGTAGCGATACACTAAAACAGTATGATACATCTATTCCAGAGTCAACCAGACTGCATTTGCATTGAATACATCTAACATTTATCCACTAATCATACATAAAAAGGATAAGAAATCAATTCAAAATTTACCAAAAATTTAATCAATTATCAAAACAAAAACGCTTTCGCACACATAATCGCATGCAATATTCACTCTCAGCTAAATACACAAGATTCCAGATTATTATGCAATAGTATTGTAAAGTATCATGATAAAAATTCTAATAAATAATAAAATAGATATCGAAAACAAGCTGGCACTAACTTTGGAGAGCAGTGGAGTAAATTGAGTATCTAGATTGAACTCTCCTATGCTTTAACTATTATTTAACATATGAATATATCGGCAAGGTAATCGATCTTAGCCAAATACCAAGTTCCAAGACACATACATTGAATTAAATAATCTCACACAGCCAAGGTATAACTATAATGTTTTATTTCATAACACTCATAGCATACATTTTCAATGTAAGTAAAACAATGCTACTCCTAAGTTGGGGATGTGTGGTTTCTAATACTATTAATTGTCTTTCCAAATGTAGCTGTGCCCCACGTTGGGCACCAAAACTTATGTAACCATTGCCTCAAGTTGGCAATTTAGCAAACCAGCGCTAGTATTAACAAAAAATTTATGCAGTAAAATGTAACTAAATGTAGATGCCCTCGTTTAGGAGTCAGACACTTATATAATCGGGCCCATGTTTGTGAGTCAGACACTTAGTTAACATTCATGCAATCAAGATTTTAGCTCAAAGATTATCCATCTTTGAGTGTTAATACAGGGAGTCGACGGTGTCACAGCGGGGGTCGGGACCCTTTAATTCCCTAGCTCTTTCGGGGTGGGGTGGGTTTGCTGTGTCCTGTAGAACTCTTAGCACATAAAGTTTTATTTTTATAGAGTCCCTACTGAAACTAAAATGAAAGCTATACTTCTTAACAACGAAAATCTCAAAAGATAAAAATATTGGAACAAACGAAAATTATTAAAAATTCGGTAAACAAATTGAAGGCTGCTTTATATACCCAGACTGTCAAAAATGAATTTGGAGGATCTTAGCTAGTATTCGATCCTCGCGGTCTTTACCCACCCAACCATGAAACTCATTTGCGATTATTTTTATAGAGATTCCCTAAACCTTTATATTATTATGTACCCATGTCAACAGGAAAGAAAACTTACTTCATCATCGCAAACCACCATTATTGTTTATAATCTATCGAAATCTAACTATTACTAAAAAAGAAATCCATATTTCCTTATAATTAATTTTAATTCCACAAATTCAATTAACTTTTTTCTCTCCATAAAAAAGTTTGATTAATATTAATTAATTTGTTTTCTTACTTAAATAATTTGGAAAAATTTAAGAAATAAAATTCCTGTGTGTTTTTTTTTTTTTCGTTTTTAATATTAAATTTTTATTATGTGGGATATGGGAAAGATTTGGGGTTATGCATTTTTATCATTTTGTTTCGTTTTTTGCTTTTTTTGTATTATACTATTTTTTTATATTTATTTTTAAAATGTTTTTTTTTTTTTCTGTAGATATGCAATATTTTAAGGAAGAATTTTTTTCAGTATACAGGAATAAGGGGACAATAAAAATTTAATAAATTTTTTTCATTGTAAAAAGAATAAAGAGAAATAAAAACGTGTGACTTACATACATTTATCCGAAGAGCAATCGATGAAAGGCCTTCCAACGGTGTATTGGATCATGCTGTTTGTTTTGTTTCATGTTGAGACTTATATTTTTCTTGTTGTGTTGTTTTGTGTGTGTTTTTCTTTTTTTGAATATTAAATTTTTATTATGTGGGATATTGGAAAGGTTTGGAGTTATGCATTTTTATCTATTTTTTTTTTCTATATATAAGTGTATTTTTGTTGTTCAATTTAATCTAATGCATACTTATAGAATTATCTAAACAGTTACATATCTGTTATATATATATATATATAATTTTTTCTTACAGTGTTCGTTTTCTTTATTTTTGTATCCACTGTACACACATGTTCCTATCTTTTAACTCATTATTATTTTTGTATTTAATTATTGTTACATTTTTATTTAAACACTGTACTACTGTACACACATGTTCCTAATTTTGTTTGTTGTTTTTCGTTTTTTCTTCTTTTATTTTTTTTGTTGTTATTTTATTTAATTGCTGGGGCTCCAGGTGAAACTGCAGTACAAGTCAATATGTAGAGGGACGAATTATTTGGGCGGCACTGTACGCCGATGTGCGGCGGCGGCAGAGACAGTGTTGGCCAGCAGCACAATTAGTCCATGTGGGGTTCTACGGTGGTGGCCGTAAAAATGTACCTGCCCCCAAAATTAGAAATTAATAATTATTAATTAATTTTTAGTTGTAATAATTATAATAATTTGAAAATACAATTCTAATTCTAATTAACTTTTAATATGTTTCATGTTGTATAATTTATAATAAATATTTGATACTACTTTAGGGTGAAAGAAGTAGTTGATTTGCTTATATACATATATATATACAGATGTGCTACTCTTCCTGCAGAACGCATGCAAGTGAGAAGTTTATGGATGAGGAGCTTGGATGAAGAGCTTTCTGCCAAATGCCTGCATTGCGGTTGCTGTCCAAAAAAAACAGGGTTTTTATGGACTTGCCTGACATATGTGTACACTGCTTAAAAACTTGGCTAAATATATCTTTTTAGCTTGAACTTATGGCAATTATTTAGCGCATTTTATAGAGAGTATTATAATTTTATCCCTAAATGTGTAATAAAGGCATCTCAAAGCGGATTAGGTATTCATTTTATTGACCAGAACGCCCAGACGAGTCAACTTAGCCATCTGCATCTAACTTTCTGTCTGTCTGTCTATTTCTACTTCAAGTTTTTCAGCTAGGTAAATGAATTTTGGTAAGGAGCGTATGAAAATTGAATGGAAAACTCTAATATTTCTGAAGGAATCTTGTAAAAATTTCCTAGTAAGCTCTTACGGAGAAAACTATAAGGATCGAACTACGTTATCATATAGCTACCTTACAAACCATCGGTCTAAATAAATAAATCTAAGAACAATCTGCAAAATGGTATATTAATTAGTCGGCATGCTAAAGATAGCCTTTAGCTATTTCAAAAGATATTATATTAATATGAAAATTAATTTAATTTTTAATTTAAATTCTTATAATTTTATTACATTATAATGGAATTTTAAGTGTAATTTTGATAATTTTCCACATATTTTGTGCTAATGTTGACGGCTCCACTCTAAAAATTATAATTTATTTATTTAAAGTCGACTAAATATAAATAAATAATATATTTTTGATTAAATTTTCGATACTAAAATTCAAAATTACAAATAAAATAATTTTAAATATATTTGTATATTTAAGAGCCGACGGAAAAGGGTTCTACGTGCTCCATTTTCAACCCCAATTAGACTCATTAACTCAAACAAGGAGGATAACAATGGCCAAACTGGGAGCGGGAGGAGGTCACCGTCACCGAAAGTGCGAAGCGTGGGCAGAACCCAAAAAGTGACTCCTTTCGAGTGATTTACGACACAAATTACGATCTTAAATGGACAAACATACGTAGTTTTAATCATCCTTGTAAGCCTCCATTAATGTGTGCTCGCAGAGGTCGCCCCATTCCCAATCCCTACTGAAAATCGGCCAAAACCATTGATTTTAATTTTTTTATTTTTTTTTTGATTTGTTTGTTTAAAATAAGTCGAAATGGAATAATTTCTTAAATGGTTGTGTCACTTCTTCGAACAATAATTTCTTGATCTTTAATTTTTTCGGCACTTTTGCCCGAGAAAATCCGAATAAAGTTCAACAATATTGCCGAAGTGGGGACTAGTATAAAGAAATTAGCCTCCCGGGAAATTAGAAGCATTTTTTCGTCCAAAAGTACTCACAGAATGCGAGTATATTTAAAAAGTTGCGCCTAATTCTAAACGATGGTAGCACTTTATGAGTATTTTGGGGCCCATATATTAAACAGCTAAAAAATTGGCTTAAATTTTACACTTCAATTCTGAGAGGAGGGAAGGGAGGACATGAAATTGAATTAAAACGGAGCACAGCTCGCCCAAAAAGGAATGAGGCAGAAACAGGTGCTGGGCCAGTGACAATGGCAATGGAAATGTTCCGTTCTGCTCTGATCTGCTGTCCTTTGCTGCAGTGCGAATTGTGGCCGCGACTGGGGTGATGGAACACGGGACTTAACTGCAATTAATTATGACACAGGGACACACACCACCGTGTGCCTCTATCACTATCCACTGTGCCGCAGGTCCACACGCAGTGCATCCATAAATACACGCGGGAAATGTCCTTTAATTTATATTTTAAAAAAGCCAATAATGTTAGACCGTAAAATACCCTGTAGCTGCACAGTGTGAATATAAATGTTGCTGAAAAGCTGCTCTACTGAGCTCCAGAGACTCCTTAAAATCTTCTGCGTTCATTTCTTTCTTTCGCATTAATAATTCTTTGAATATTTATTTTTTATCATTGAAATAATTTGCCGTCAAGTTTCTATTTTCTTCTACTTGACTAATAATGTAAGACATTAAAACTGTCCTTGCAATCCATATTCCCTCGGACATCTCCGCTGTTAACCAATAATTAAAGCGGACTACGCCGTATATCAGAAGCAAACTAACAAATAGATTTTATATATATTTAAAAATATATGTTCAAAAATATATATGCTCAAATATATATGTTCAAATATATATGTACAAAAATATATATGTTCAAAAATATATAATGTTCAAATATATAATGTTGAAATATATATGTTCAAAAACTTACACTAAAGTAGCAAGTTCTCTAACTACTTTGGGATAGTTTAACTGATTTAATAATTTAGAATTGTTTTTTTATATTTGAAAAAGTTATTAGTTCTTTTCAAATAGTTATGCTAAGTTTTAAGTTTCTTAGTTGTTTTCAGAGCAAAATTCTATTGAGACAAGCAAGGTCCTGAGACAGCTGAAAACTAAAGACGCAGCCTATTTTATTTTCATTTTTTTTTAGTTTTGTTCTATCATTGAAATAATTTGGGATCAAGTTTCTATTTTCTTTTACTTGACTAATAATGTAAGACACTAAAAGTATCTCCGCTGTTAACCAATAATTAAAGCGGACTACGTCGTATATCAGAAGCAAACTGACAATTAGATTTTATATATATTTCAAAATATATGTTCAAAAATATATATGTTCAAATACTTGTTAGTTTTACTGATTTAATAATTAAATTCTTTTTTTTCAATTTGAAAAAGTTACAAGTTTTTTTCAAATACTTACGCTAATAATAATAATAATTATAATAATTTTTGTTTTCTGAAAAAGTAAGACGCGCAGCCAAACTATTTTGTTGAAGGATTACTCCAATATAATTTTATTTTTCAAAATATACTTTTAACGCTAATCTAACCCGCTTAACGCCGAGTATTAATGGGTGAGAAACTGCCTTTAAGATTTTTTTTTTTATGTTTTGTTTATATATTTTTATTTAAAAAAATTAAACATTAAGGATGGATAAATTTTGAGCATAGGGTGATATATATATGACATTAGCTTCAAATATTATTTACAATATTTACATATATACATTTATTCTATGATTACAGCTATATGTGATATAATAGTTTTTTTTTTCTATGTTCTTCACCCTCCACTCCGTATATGAGAAACAAACTGGATGCGAAGATCGAGATGTAGATGCATTTTAAATATATATTTATTCAGATAGTTGCGATACGATAGCCAGTTCATTCGCTTTCTTAATAATTTACAATAATAGTTAACAATTGATTTCATTTTTTAAGTTTTCCTGATTCCGCCCAAAATAATGTTTATATATATAGTAAAATAAATTTACTTTGTAAAATAATTATTATTTTACACGAGTCGAATTAACTGCCGGTCTATGATTATATAGACTCAAGCAGACACTGAAATGTGAAAGAATAAAAACACGACACGAATTCGATGTATGACTTTATTTTCCGGAGTTCAGTTTAAGACTAAAAGTAAAAAATATATTTTCCTGGCTTGGCACCCTAAATGAGTGCTGAATTGAATTTGATCTCTTTTACATTATTCTCAAGTGCGGTGCACTGGTTATCATATGTTTGGCGATTCAATTTCGGTTTTTAGGTAGAATTGGGTCTTAAGTGTTATATTATTTATGTGTTGCTTAGGTCTTGTTTCGTATCCTTATCTATGAGGATATTTGATTCCTGGTATGTGGGTAACATATGTTACTTCCCTCCCCTTAAAAGGAAGCCTATGTATAGGCTGAGATTTTTGGGTACAATGTGGGTAATGGATTTTGTTCTACTTCTAATTTAGCTTGTGTTAGATTGTGATTTACATTTCTTTGCTTTTTCGTTTTTGAATATATCAACATAAATGGGTTTTTGATTACATATTTTGAATACAAAAATAGTATAATAGATATAATAATTATAATTGCTATAATTGTATAAAGTGTGAGATTATTTTGTGATATCAATTTAACAATGTCATTGTGTTCTACAATTTTAATTTTGGTAACTTCTAATGGTGGATATAATGGTGTTAGGTCTATTTCTGGTTGTAAGTAATTTTCGCTTAAGATAATGTTTCCGATTTCAAATTTACATTGAGTTATTCTTATAATTTTATTTCCATTGATTTTTAATTCATTATTCGATTTTTTACAGTTTTGTATAACATTGGTTTCGCTTAAGTTCCAGGTTAAAATTATATTTGGTTCTATATATTTAATCATTTCTTTAGTATTTATTGAGATGAAATTACAGATTGGTTTTATGCTCTTAATTATATCTATACAATCATCCTGTACTTCTTCATTATCTTCATTATAAATTTTATTTTCATTTTCAAAATAGAATTTAGTTTCAGTATAATCTAATTGGTAACCGTTGTGATCAGGATAAGGGATGATTTTAATAGATTGTTTTAATTCGTGTGCAATAGGTATATGAGATATAATTATTATTTGATTATCTTTGTGATTAATCCAAGTGGATGTTTTGATTAGTAGTATATTTTGGTTATTAACGTTTTCTAGTTTATCATAATTTAATAGTTTTGGATTAAACAGTCCGAGACGAGTGAGTTGCATACCCATTTCTATGTCTTCTATAAATTCAATGAATTGCATGAGTTCGTATGTGAGTGTGTCAATGCTATTGCGGTTTTCATATTGTTTGATTTTTTCTAATCCATCATTTACTAACTGTATACGTCATTTAGTTCATGGATTTTAAAAGAATTTTGAGCAACTGTTTCTAGATTATTTTGAATTTCTACTCGATCATTTTCGTCCACTGTGCCAAAAGATATTTATATGCGGAGCCTACTATATTTAGGAGTCCTCGTTTCTGCCTATTTTTTTGATGTACTACTATCCCACTTAATTCTTTGAGTAGTTTATTGAATAAAAATTTATTTCTGGATGAGGTTAAGCTATTAAGTATTTTGTCTCCGAATGAGTTAGTTAATGAGTTAATTTCTGTTAGGTTTATTCTTAAGCAATGATGTTCAAATTTTGACGGCAATTGAACTGGTTTACTTGAGAAGAGAAGGTAACAGTGATCAGTATCGATGTTGGATATCTGAATTTGTTGAGCGTGGCCTGGGGTGAATAGTAGAAGTAGTGTCATCACAATTTTCCAGAAATCTGTGGGTTAGTTTCTTTTTTTTTCTTTTGAACTCTGATTTATAGTAGTGTGTTTCTCTGTTTCTATTAGTAATTTTGTAATGGTCAGAATCAACTTTTTCTACAATATTGTTTGATTTAAATGGATTTTCTAATTTGCCTCTCTGAAGCGGGCCCTTTCTGTATTTCGTGTCAATTTCATAGTCTTGTCTATTATTATTTAATTTGTTGATTTTTCCTTCCTTGATCTGTTGAGTATCTAGGGTTGGTTGTCCGGCATAAAGAAATATGTGAGCAGGAGTCTGTCCAGTAGTGTCATGTTTGGTTTTATGATTGTATATGTAAAGTATTGTTTCTATTTTGCTTAGTTTGAGTTCATTATCGTCAGAATTTTTTATAATTCTAATTTTTTCATTTATGGTTTTGTGTAACCTTTCTACGTCTGCTATACCTGTTTTTGATGTATTAAGTTGCAATTCAATATCTTCGCTCAAGAGCCATCTTTTGAGGGCTAGACTCGAGAATGCTCCATCTCTGTCTGCTTTCAATAGTCTGGGTTTCCCTAAAGCATTAAATATTCGCATAAGAGCGTTTTTGCACTCTATCAAATCTTTCGTTTTCATTTGTTCGAAGATAGCGAATTTTGAGTAAATATCTATACAACTCAAATAATTATTGCCTTCAAAGGAGTAAATATCTATTACAAATTTATCGCGGCAATGTTCGGGCTTCGGAGTAATTTTCATAGGCATGTCTGTATTGCGGTGTTCTGTTTTGGATAGGTTACAAATGTGGCATTCATTTATTATGTTTTGAATGAGTAACTGACTATTGGGAAAATAATAAGTTTCACTAAAGAGTTTGTTGGTTTTCTGTATTCCGGGATGTAGAAGTTTTTCGTGAGCTGTGAGAACTAATTCTTTAAATTTGGCATATGAGTGTATGTTTTTTTAATAGAATAAGGCTACGGATAATTTTGGTATGTTTTGTGTTAATGACTGTTTTATGTGCAGTTTGGATCATTTCGAAATCTGTATCGCTATCTATGTATAAGGTACTAGATTTGGTACAAAAATGGTTGACTAAGTAAGATTCCGCTTTTTCCTTTGTCATTTCATCATAAGAAATATATGTTATTTGTCTTTTAAATTAAGTTTCGTGTTTGATGCTTGGTAGACCTTTAGAAAATATTATTTGTCTATTGAATGTGATAACTGGTTTTTCAGTAATGCTAATTAAACTGTTGCTGTCTTCATCGGCACTGTGTTGCGTTTGCTCACCGAGGTAAGTATGTTCTAGTTTTACTCGGGATAGGGCATCAGCTACGTAATTCTCTTTACCTTTAATGTATTTAATATCGAAATCATATTCGGACAATTTTATTTTCCAATGAGACAATTTTGAATTTGGGTCTTTCATTCGATGTAACCAACATAATGGTTGATGATCACTTAGTATTTCGAAATGTCGTCCTAATAAGTAGTGACGAAAGGTTTTGGTTGCCCATACAATGGCTAACAGTTCTTTTTCGATAGCGCTGTAATTTAGTTCATGGTCGTTTAATGTTCGGCTTATGTAACTAACTGGGTGATTATCTTGGGAAAGTACAGCTCCAAGAGCTACGTTACTAGCATCTGTAGTTAAAGAGAATTTGCGGTTGAAATTTGGAATTCTTAAAATTGGGTCATCTGAGATGAGACATTTTAGTTTTTCGAATGAGGAAATATATTCGGGATTTTTAGTATCTATTTTTGCGTCTTTTTTTAATGCCATTGTCATGGGTTTTGCAATATCGGAGAAATTTGGAATAAATTTTCTGTAATAACCTGTCAAACCCAAAAAGGCTTTAATTTCTTTGGTTTTAGTAGGTAAAGGGTAATTTCGGATAGCTCCGATCTTTTCTGGATTAGGTTTTATTCCGTTTGGTGTTATGACATGACCTAGAAATGTAGTTTCTCGTTTTAAAAACTCACATTTATCGGGTTGTAATTTTAGGTTGGCTTCAGCTAATTTGTCAAAGACTAAGCGGAGTGAATTTAAATGTTCATTAAGTGATGTAGAAAATACAATTATATCATCAAGGTATACGAGGCAGTGTTTATTTAGAAGGGGTCGAAGAATGTTATTCATGCAACGCTGGAAGGTTGCAGGTGCATTTTGAGACCTAATGGCATACGTAAATATTCGTAGTGGCCATTTTTTGTAGAGAAGGCAGTTTTAGCAATGGAGTCGGGGTCCATTTCAATTTGGTGGAAACCTTTAGCTAAATCTATTGTGGTAAAATAATTACATTTTCCTAGTTTTCCTAGTATTTCATCCATATTTGGAATGGGGTGTCGGTCGCTTATTGTAATTTCGTTTAATTTTCTATAATCTATGACGATCCTAAATTTTTGTTTACCAGAGGCATCTTGTTTTTTTGGTATAACCCAGATGGCGCTGCAGTATGGTGAATTGCTATTACGAATAATACCTTGTTGTAACATTTCTTTAATTTGGGTTTCAACTTCCTGTTCGTAAGCTTGTGGGTAACTGTACTTTGAATAAATGGGTAAGTTATGTGTAGTATTTATGGTATGTTTTTCTTGGTTGCTGAATGTTTATTTATCGCCATCTCTGTATTGAATGTGTTCATAATGTTGAAGTAGTGATATTGTTCTACATTTTTCTTCGCTGTTTAAATGATCTAGTCTGTAGGGACATGAACTGCGATTATTTATACACTTGGGAATGGGATCTTGAGAGTGATGGTTATTTTCTTGCGACGGCTTTGATTCTGCTTCAACAGTCTGATCTATAAGTTTGTGTTTATAATTGTAGAGTGTTACTGTTTTATTTTTGTGACAGTAATTGCTGCCGATTAAAAGATCATAATTTGTTGAAAATGGATGTAATAGGAAATTATGTGGATGCTGAAAATAGTTATTGCTTGGTAAATTTACACACTTGGTGATATTGATTGACCCCATACTAGTTTGAAGGAGGCATTCTGTATCTATACTTGGTAAGTTGAAAATATTATTAGTCATCATGTTAACTGTAGAACCTGTATCTATAAGACATTTTAACTTATTTTCTTTGTGAGGGATAGTTATGAACTGTTGGTATCCGATGCTGGTGGATTCAAAATTTTCAGCTATCTCAATGTCAATATCTGATTTTTCTTCATTACTTTGTTCTTCTGCTATTGGGAATTGGGGATATTGATCATTTGAGTATTGTTGGTTATTAAGCTGTGGATAATATTCTGGATAGTAATAACAATTTTGGTCGTAATAGTAATTATAAGGTTCATAAGGTAAATATATTTCTTCTTCCTGATGACGCGTTTCTTCGATACTCATTTTTGTCTGTCCGCTGTCAGCTGGTCTCATGCGTTTGGTTTGGTTGTTATTTGTAAACGGATTTGGGTTATGTTGTTGAGTTTGGTGTCACCAAAGCGATTTGAGTCAAAGACGTTTTGGCGTTGAAAATGTGCGTTGGGTCTGGGCATGTATGGTATTGGTGGAATTGGGCGAGTCGTATTATTAAAATGAGGATGATAGTTTTGGTAACGACTTTTAGGTATCGGGTGACGATATGGCTCCGGAAAGTTTCCTTGCATATTATTAGGGTTGAAATTTTGTTGAAATGGAGTATTAGTACGGTTTTAGTATGGTGTTCGGTTATCAAGAAGGGATTTATTCTGTTTATCGTCATTAACTAATTTTGGTTGACCTTTTCGAACGGGATCTTCATATAAACCCTTTTCTTGTAGTACATTTATAAGTGATCTTATATCTGGTATATTAAAATTAACAATTCTTAAATAAATATTTGTAGGCAATTTTTGAATTAATGCTTCGATACTAGTATTAATTAATTGATTAAAAAGAGTTGACTCTGCTGCATTGTTCTCTAATGCTAACTTACTTGTTAATAGTTGACGTTTCATCTCGGCTTCTTCCAAAAGCGTCAAATGTTTCCTTTGAATTGGGTGTTGCGAAAGTCTTCTAGTAGTTGATGATATACCAATATGGGGTTTGAAATATAAGATGAGTCTCTGTTTAACTTCCGGCCAGGTTGTTAAGTTGTATGCGTCTATAGTGCGCATAACTTCTCCGCTGATATTGCGTTCGATGCTGCCCAAAATTATACACTGTTGACGGACGTCATTGGTAGGGTATAGCGTTAATATGAAGTCGATCCGGCTTATGAAGGTGTATAGTGCGTTGGGATCACCTCGGAAAGTTTCGACATCATGAATCTGGCGTTCCACTTGTGCCATCCCATTGTCGGAGAGTGGTGCTGCTGCTGGTATAACCATTTCTGGTATTTCCATTGTTGTGTTTGTTTCTTCTTTTTTTTTTTTATATTATAAGTAATTTAATGTTATTTTTTTTTTTACACACTCACTTATTTTATTTAAAAATTATTGTTTTTTTTCGCACTCAAGCTGTTTCGTTTTTTGTGGAATAACCAATCAACTTGGATTTATTTTTCCAACGAATTCTTGAGCGTCTATGTTTTTTTTTTTTTTTTAACAAAAGCGTATCACGGTTTCACGTTGTTGTCGAGGTTTAAATTTAAACTCAACGTGATGTTCACCGTCGCGGGTTGTTACAGCAAAGTTCTTTGGCGGATACCAAAAATTAGAGAATTAAATAGTCAAGCTATCGCATCAATAATTTAATGATATCCTACCGGCTGCGCCAGTAAAATAAATTTACTTTGTAAAATAATTATTATTTTACACGAGTCGAATTAACTGCCGGTCTATGATTATATAGACTCAAGCAGACACTGAAATGTGAAAGACTAAAAACACGACACGAATTCGATGTATGACTTTATTTTCCGGAGTTCAGTTTAAGACTAAAAGTAAAAAATATATTTTCCTGGCTTGGCACCCCAAATGAGTGCTGAATTGAATTTGATCTCTTTTACATTATTCTCAAGTGCGGTGCACTGGTTACCATATGTTTGGCGATTCAATTTCGGTTTTTAGGTAGAATTGGGTCTTAAGTGTTATATTATTTATGTGTTGCTTAGGTCTTGTTTCGTATCCTTATCTACGTGGATGTAAGATTCCTGGGTAACATATATTACTATATATATGTGTGCATAAAAATGGGGCATCATCCTTACCAAGAAATTTAGCTAAAAGAAATATAATTTTTTTATTTGCATATTTAATAATTTAACAAATTTATTTTGAAAACATGCTAGAATATTAAGTTCAAAAGCAATGAAGTTAAAATTTATTTTATTTTATTTTTTTATTTATTTTATTTAATATAAAGCGAAACGTGGAATACCCTGTTGCCTGCCATAATGCTGGGTATAAATATGGCTTGCATTTTATTTAATTATTTCTGTGGGCTACGCTTTATTACTGTAATACCTGTCTGTCGGTTGGTCTATAAAAATGCAGTCAGAGTGCAGGTAATTTGCATAAAGCATTGCAAACTTTACAGAATTTAATATTAACCCATTTAAAGCTCCGATCCCCGAGCCCACCCAATCATCATTTTCCAAATAGTTAATTTTTCGGGTGAAAAATGTTCCAAATTAAAACAAACAGTTGTCGCTTTCAAATTGGATGGGAAATCTCTCTCAGTCCTCAGCTCTTATGTCTTTTAATTTCTTATTAGCGGTTTATTATCCCCGCGGACATTGCGGCAATTAATATACAGAACTGTTTTGTTGGCGTCAGTCTTGCCATTAATTTTAATGAGTCCTCGACTCCGCAACAACAACCACAACAACAACGAGAACGAAGCGAAAGGAGTCCTCGCGGCGCTAAGAAAGGATTGGGCCTGCTTCTTTGTTCTCAGTTAATTACTTAATAATTTGGGCAGGTGTTATTTTTGGATAGCCAATTTAACCCCCGTTTCCTTCTGAAATATTAAACGCTTAGCGGCTGAAATCGGATCTTTGAGAAAGTTGGTTTTGACTAGAAATAATATTTTTAGAAGCAATAATCTAACTGCTTTCTTAATGTATCTATATATATATAGGGGGTATTGCCTAGGAAATCATTTCAGCTTTGATATAGTTATGACTGCTGATGAAGGAAGGAATCTCTCGAGTCGAAAATATTCTAATATTTTTTTTTTATATTGAATTTATAATCTGATTAATCTAAGCTGTATGATTTTATATAATAATTTAAAGGAAGCATCTCCGATCCGATTAATTGTAAATAATATTAATCAGGACGAAGGAATGACTATTTATTCATGTCTGTCTATCTTCTAAGATTAGCAGCCAAGTCAAAACTGGGAGGCTCGGAAAACTTTATAAATATTTTTGGTATAATTGGTCCAAACATTCCAGTGAAACCTTTTTTGTTTTTAAAAGTTTTATTGATGAAACTTATAGTTCAGATAAAATGTTCTTCAAATTTGACCGAGATCGGACTACTATTTCAGACAGCTGGCATAAAAGCCAAATAAAATAAAAATTTTCGAATGATTATTCTTAATTAAGAATTATTCTAGATCAAATTATAATTAAGAATTGTGAAATTCTGTTAGAAAGATGTTGGATATCCTATTAGATCTTAAATTATTTCCAATTATTCCGAATTATAAAAAAAAACGAATTAATTGTCAAAACTTATAAATAAATCATTGTAAATACGGTAATAATTTTTCTAATTTAAGCATAAATTGTATAAATTAACGATTGAAATAAATGAAAAAGGAAACTGCAAATCGATCTGAAATTCAATTCCGATTTCTGGACACGCACTGCAATCTTGTGCAGAGTCGGGTGAATCAGTGAGAGGGGTGAATCGATGAGAAGCATCAACCATAAAGCCAATTGAATAATAATAAATTTTAATAGGATTCGAATGCCATAAATGGTCATACTTGCCACTCGTTTTTAGGCTGATTGTGCAGACAGTGGGACCCCCGCTGATCCCTGAAAGTGTGAATGTGTCAGGTGAGTCTGCTGCCCGTTTAATAAATAGATAGTAGACCGAAAAAAAAGATTAATCTATCAAAAAACAAATCTAAAATGCTGATATCAATTTTATTATTTATTTTCCTCTATTTCCTCTATTGAATGATCAAAATATACACTAGAAATTATCGATTGATGGTTCGCTGAACTTTGCATCAGAGAGTGAGTATGCTCGAGTAGAGAGTATGAAATCAAAGAGTATGAAGCTACCAAGAGGGAAATTGTCGCTCTCAAACTGGATTTAAACTAAGTTTAAGAATAGCGAATTGAATGTTTGATTTATTATTATATTATTATATTCTAATACTGTTAAATTCTAGGTCTGATTAAGTCTCATATCTGTAAATAGTTTAACTTAAGATTTGAAATATGTATATAAATATAAAAATAAATCGTTATTAAATGAATCTTTTCGTAATAGTTAAAAAAATAAATAAAATAAATTTAATTAAAATTTTTACGTTTTAATTCAATTTATTTAGTAAGACTCTCAAGGTAGTTTCGGTTTCAAAAATAGATTTTTAAAAAAAAAATCAATGTTGAAATTTCTTATGTATCGAGAAATTATTCTGCTCTTTTTCTCTCAGTGCACTCTTAACGTCTTTCAGTTACACTGCGCAATGATTTTTATAGTAATTTATAAGGTTTAATTGCGTGTAGCTTAGAGTAATTAACAGGCCACACTTTTAATTGAGTTTCAGACCATTTTTTTTTTTTTTTTTTCTTTTAATTTATGAACTCTCTGTGCCATATTCGGCTTACGAAGTATATTTAAAACATTTAATCAATGTTCGAATATCTCAGATCTGAGCGCTAACCAAAGTTGTACGGCCAACTTATAAATATTTATGAGTAGTCGAGTAATGACAAAGTGATAAGTGCAATTAAGGAGAAAGCAGGTGCTGGAGAAGGCGAGAGAGGGGAGAAAAGCGAGGAGAAGAGACGCGAGCTCGAAGAGACCACAAATAAAATATTTCATGCATTTGTGGGCATTCTTCTTCTGTTCAAAAAACAGATACAGAAACAAACAGAAACTGCTGTAAAATATTACTGCATCTTTGGTCATCAGCGATGATGATGAACGATCTTCTTCAGACTGCAGCCTCGACTCCTGTGGAACTCTTCGCTCCTCTCGGATGCATTCCGCGAAACCTGTTGACAACACTTGCGACAAGCGAAACGATCTCGCTTTTTGTGGTAGTATAATAAAAATAATATAATAAATAAAAAAGAAATACAAACATAAAACGTGCTGGACAAGGTGTCGATATCGCACAGTGGTTTTAATGATGGGATCTACAGCCTCCAACTGGAACGGGAACGGGTACAGTCACGGGAAGGGGCACAGGAAGAGGCACAGGAACAGTAGCTGGACCACTAAGAGACTTCAGATCTTTTGAGAAAAATGTGAAACGTGGCTTGTGGCAGCAAATCGCTGAGATGCCATCGATATGATAATCAATAATTTTTAAATTTTTGCCACATCGCTGACGGACGACTGAGGACCGCGGACCGAGTGCTCATCTTCGTCGGTATTACTTGCCCTCAAAGGAGTTCAGCCTTCTGTCTAACTCGAGAGTTGAGTCAAAAAAGTAAGAATTTTCTCTTAAGTACGAGCATATTTATTTTGTCAACTGAGTTTCTAAGAGAAACTGCAAGATCAAAGGTAAGATGTATCCTCAACTAATAAATATATATAACCTTTTGTATTAGTTTTTTAATAGGATCAATAAAGTTTTGAAATTTTACTAATTCAATTTTTTATTTCAAACATAAAATTCAGAGTATAAATTTATATATTTTTAGAGCTGCGATGCGGGTTCGAATCCATTGGATGCGGGTTCGAATCCATTGTAAGGTCTGCTTTTGGTTCAATAAAATTTGTAGTTCGAGTTCCGAAGCCATTGGTGTTGGTTCAAGCTTTGGCTCCAACAATTTTTTCATGATAAACTCATCTATACTAAATCTATATTCAGGAAAATGTTAATTTCTGGAACCTAAAACATATGCTTTGAACAATTACTGAATACAATACTTAAAATTTCATTTTAGAACCAGAAGGATGAGTAGCCAGAAGGATGCGAGTACAGAGATTCCATGCCATAAACAGAAAGAAGAAGAATCAATGAACCTTAGTGAGGAGCAGAAAGATGAAATTACTGTGAAAGCAGAGATCCAATGCCACAAACAGAAGGAACAAGAACCCAAAGTCTCATACGGAAGTACGTCTTTCAAATCTATGGAATTACGGCGAAAACTAACCCAAACAAAATTTGGATGGCTCAAGCGAAAATTTTAAGACTGTATGACTGTTGACACGTTTCTGATTTGCTTTTTTTATTTTTATCGTAATTTTTGGGGCGAAAATGCCAACAATTCCATCAAAAGTTCGACTAAAACCTTTGATGACGATCTGAATCCATTTTGCATGTCACGTCAAATCCGCTGAACATGAAAATCGCATTGGAAATTTCTCCCCTCAGCTGATTGGAGACGAGTTCGAAAATGAAATTCCATTTGACGTGCGTACAGCAATGGCCAAGCAATTAGAATAGAAAGAGAGCGAGTCTCGCTTACGAGCTGCTTTAATCCTTATATTGCACCGGAATAGCAATCAAAGCTTGCCCATTTCCAATTAAGCAGAGGAAAGGAGGCAGTGGAATGAGCAACCGGCGTAGTTTCCAAGGCATTCCTCGGAAAGGCAAGTGCCTGTGCTATTTTGCGAAATGAAATCAGAAGTACCTCTCATACTCTGAAACAGCATTTGATTGCGTAGACACCCTGGAAAAGGAGTCACAGGAGGGGGAGTATGCACAGACGACAGAGCCGCAGACGGAGAGACTATTTGACGTGCAATAAAAATGTTGGTTCTTTAGATTTGCCATATAAGATTTTTACAAATGTGTGTGGCAAACACATTGACAACAATAGCAAGATTTAGCGACTAGAAAATACCTCTGATTGGGTTTTTTGTCTGGGTTTTCCCCAATCCAGTGCAACAAATGTTGGACCATAAATATTGATTGTATTTAATACCCCAGAAGGCTTAAATGTAATTCAATTTTAATCTTACTTATAAATTTTAATTTAATTAATTTCCTAAATTTTAATTTAATTTATATAATAATTATATTTATCTTTTGTAATCCTTTAATCGGCTGCAATTAGTCGATTTATTAATAAATAAATAAATAAAAAAACTTCACTCTTTCGTCATCTTCTTGAATTTACCATATATAAATTCATTCACTTTTATTATTAAGTTAAAGACTTTTTGCTCAATATAAATAAGATGTAAATACTGCCCTAGAATCGATTTTAATATCGATTTTTGAATGGATATTTGAATATATATATTACAATAAAGTTCTTTTAGGTTACCTTGAAAAGAAAAAAAGTGAATATAATTATTTTAATACTTATTTATAATGTCTTGTCATAAGTTTGTAATAGTTTTAGTGAAATAAAAACTTGTGCTTTTCCCAATAACACTCAAGTTAACTCGGACTAATAACTATATATATATGTGTTTAAAGCATTTAAACTTAATTTCCCGATTGTCAATCGAAAAAAATAATATAAATGAAAAACTTGTAATATATCGATAGTATCGATAGCATTGATTATCGATTGCACCAAATTTTAACTATCGGTATTTGTTTTATATACTGAACCTATGAATTAGTTATAAGAAGCAAAAATTCGTCTCTTAATCGCTGCACTGGCATACCCCTTTGGGCTCTTTTTTATAGGGTATAAAAAGGCCAAAACCTTTATGAAAATTTCTCAAATTGTATTACTGACTCTTTGGCCACCGATCTGTGAAGGTCCTTGGCATTTGTATTTGCATAATACATAAACAAAATGCGTTAATTTAAAAGTATATTCCGGCCAAAAGTGGAAGACGGCCAAAAGATGGCAGCAAAACAAATGCGAGTGCAAACAAAAAAAAAGAAAAAATATGCAAACATTTTGGTTGGTAATCAAATTTCTAATGTGTTTCCTTCTTCTTTTCTACCAAAAAAAAAAAAGAGAAAAAATGAATTGCTCTGCGCTGTGCAGTTTTCCCCAAGGACATGTTTTGGCAAGACCACAGGACATGAGCGATACAAATAAACAAATGATATAAATTTCATTTTCACATTTTTTGGGAAAGCTGCAGCAAAAAAAGAAACAACGAATAAATATTCCATACTCTTGCAATCAAATTGAAAATATGAAAAAGCCAAAAGCCACATAAATAAATTACAGATATGCTTTTCTTTTTCAAGGGCCGGGGGGATTTTTTCCAATAAAACTATCTCCAATTCTTGAATACTGACAGCTGAAGTTTCGAACCTTTTCGCATTTGTCAAGGCTTTTAAATGTCAAAGGACACTAAGATATTCAGCTAAGCTGCAGCTTGCGCAAGCTCGCTCATAAGCTTTATGCGTGAACGCAGCTTTATTGCATTGCTTGTCGATATTTTTTTTGCACTAAGCTTTAGAATAAAGCTTTCAACAATTACCGCGTAAGCTCGCTCATAAGCTTAATGCGTTAACGCAGATTTATTGCATTGCGTTGTCCATCTGTTTTCTGCATTAAGCTCAGAATAAAGGTCTCAACAATTAAGGCGCAGGCGACAAGTTTGTCACAAACGGCTTGCGCTGTAAATACCTATGTATTTCTTATGTATGATTCTGCAACCATTACATTACGACTGATTGATCGTTCTATATTCAATCCTTTAATGATTTATAATAACTATTATTAGATATAAGAATTGTCGAACTTGATTTAAGCTCATGTAGACTTTTCACTCCATAGTAAGCCGCTTAGCACTTGAAGCGAAAACGCATAGGGATTGATTGACTTATTTAATGTTGTTAACAAATTAAAAAGAACTTAAATTAAGCCGTGTTGAACTTCAATTTAGCATTATATCTTTTTTCTATGCAGTAGGTTATAATTGCAGTTTTTCAATATAATCTTATTATTCATTTAGCTAAATTTTCTCGATCTTTGTTTTTTTTTTTTTAGTAGTCGTGGGCTTAGCTTGCACTGTTCTTTTTGGATCACTTGTTTGGGATTGTTTTAATTTATTGATTGAATATACATAATACATAAATATGTATTCATAGCATAGTAAACATATATTTAAATATATATACAGCGATTTACAGTGACAATTAATCGAACGAAATCGAATAAAATTTGTATGAAAATAACTCATTTTGCGTCCACAGTCAGATAATTAATTGGCTTTTAGCACTTTCATTAAATAATTCGCGATGCAATTGCATTGAATTATTATAATTGGATTATTGTTTATTTTTAGATAATTTATTTTGAGCCATGGTTTTATACTAACTGGTAAGGGAATAACATCGAGCCCAAAATTAACAATTCAAGAATAATATTTTAAGAAGGTCAACTTATTTAATTGGATTATTGGATTCTTTATAAATCATAAACTGAGTTCCTAATTTATGGCTATCCGATTTAGTTGCGTTGTTTTTCTCCCAGTGTACTGTCATTTGAATATTTTTTGTTTCGTTTTTGTTTACTTGAAGTAAATAATACCACATTGCTTAGTTTTATTTATATTTGCATTGGATTACTTTGAGTTCATTTTTTTGGGAAACTTGGGAGTTCCACTTAATTTATTTATGTACAATCTTAAATGGCAATATTTGTGCTCTTCAAATCGGCTTTCTCTCTTAATTAAACTTCCTTTTGGATTTATAATAATTACGTTCTCTGAGTGGTAGGAAATAATGTGTGCTACACTGAAACGATTGAATGATCGTTACTCAAGTATCTGGCTTATAGACATATATATGTATATATATTTTTATAGTTCACAACAGATCTAATTAGTAACTAAATATTGACATTGAATAACATTTTGTTCTAGTTGACTATACATACAAGGGCAAAAGAGTTGCAAATTTTATTTTATGTTTATGTTTTCTTTGCTTAGCTTGTAAAAATCTGACTTAAAACTGAACAGAGATTATGTGCAGTCTAGTAGTTTAGAAGTACTTTCCGGCTTAATCCGAGAAGTTCTTTTCGTCGGAGAAGCGCACATGATTCTGCTGCTTGAGGCGACCGCCGCCGCCGCCGGCAGTAGTGCGTTATTTCAATGCCGCCATTCTCACAATTCCGTTTGCGTTTCACTTCCGGCCCTTCCGTGTGGTTGTGAATGTGGACGAGGACGAGTTTGTCCACTGTTCATCGCAGGAGCAGTAGCCTCGTGCCTCATCGCCTCCCTCCAGTGCCAGAGCATGCGTCCCCAGTCTGAATTTCAGTTTCTTCTGTTGCAGCTTGCAGCGTTCACTGCGTCCAGAAGCTCCGTCTCCGTCTCCTTCATCTCCATCTCCACCTCCACCTCCACCTGCTCGTTGTTTCATGACCTGTATTGAGCTGGCTATCATCCTGGCCGTCCAGTTTATGTGCCTCTTTCAGCGCATCGGGAGACTCGGCACGCAATTTTTCTATGGACCTGCAAGTTGCAAAAACAGAAAGTTCAAAAATTATTCCAATTATGACTATAGCAGAAATTGAGCAGTCAAAGTGTAAACCCTTTATCCAAACTCAGAAATTAGCCTTTTCCCCTACTCTTAGACCAACTACAAAAAGTTAATAAACGCTCTGAAAATTAAACAAAATCCATCCCATAAAAGATTTATTATTAATTTGAATTGCAATGCTAGAAAAATATTGTGGATGCCCCTTGGCATATAAATATATTAAATTTCTATAATATTTCAGTTATGTTAATTTCCATGATTGTCGCTTGGTAATCTCAATTTGAGCGGCATTAAATCTTTGATTTCATCATCATCCCAAAGAGTGGCAAGTCCAATTAATGAATTCATGGAAATAAGCCTCAAATTTGTTGTTGAATAAAAGAGTATAAAAATTAGGACTTTAAAGAAAGATCGAGAGGTCTGTCCGTCATCATACAGCTTCCACAGGCCACAAGAGTATATAATCTTCGGCGTGCAGAGGACAGGCTTTCCTCACAGAGAGTGATTCATTTCTTTGCGTTAATCTTTGTGCTTAAATCTTTTGATTTCCACATAAAAATACATCTAAAAGTTTGGAGTTCTCTTCAGTTCTCCGTTAAAATGAGAATAAGTTTATAGCCATTAAATGCAATGGGCTAACTAGGTTCTGTAACTGAAGTATCGAGAATGCAGCAGTCCTCGGATTGAATTCAATTATGCAAATATTCTCAGGTGCTTTAGAATGAGATTTGGGTCAAGTACTTTGAAATACCAACTGATAAAAAAATTCAAATTAAATCCGATTTTTCTGAGCCACGTCGGTAGCTTTGAGGTCGTTAAAGTATCTCAAAGAGCTGGTAATTTAGCCCAAAACACTCGCATAGTTACTCGTATCTGAGATGACCTCTTGTCTGTTCCTAGAAGCTGCTTATTCTGTCCTCGTCAACGTTAATGTTAACGCTAACATTAGCATTGTTGTCTTGCCATTAAAGTTTACGAGCCATGTTTACGAACAGTGCTGCCATTGCCACGCCCCAAGCCTAAGCCCGCACCTTCGCCCGCGCCTACGCCCACGGCTACACAGTGTGAAAAATCGGAACATAAATCGTATTCCTTGTTAAGAACATAAATTCTAGATTTCTTGTTTTTATATAAAATCAAGTTTTGGTGTACAGATGGTTTTTTTTTTTTAAATTTTGTATGGCAATGTGCTGAGCAACGTGCAAGCTTTTTTCTCTGTATAGGCTGAACCACAGTCACCAAGCGCAGGTTCTGCTCATTTGTACCATTTGGAAGCCTGGCCCTGAAACTCTTTGTACTTATATCAGTATCTGTCCCTGTATTTCCATCTGTATCTGCATCTGCTTTTCATTATGCTTTTGTGTGTTGGTTTAAAATTCAAAGGAAAATTTTGAGCAGCAGCAGCAGCAGCCGCACCAGCAACAGTGCATTTAGTTCTTCGTCATGCTAAGACCCCACCATTCCGCCGCTAGCCAACCAAACCCTTGTCCTTGTCAACCATCATACATTTTTTGTGCGTGCTCATTTTTGCACTACAGTAAACTCAGTTTGAGCCTGGCAGCGAGAATTTATGCAAAGAAAGCGAAAAGGGCAAACTAAAGTGCAGCTGCAAAATACTCGGCTGCCTTTCGTTTTAGCCGGGACCGGGCATGGGTTGCTGTCAGGATGGCAGAGACGTTGTCTCTGGCTGCTCCTCTCCAGCTCATGCGATTCGCCCACTGCACTGTGGGTCAAATGTGGCAGCTTTGTCATAGTCATTCTATCCCTAGATGTCTTAAAATATCCCCAATTTACACCTGATTCGTTCTTTACTCCATCCTATAATGAATTATAATAACTTGAGTGATTGAATGAGATTTATTTAAGAGTTCTTCCAACTATTAGAGACTGATTTCAAGGCTCTGCTGGACTTATTTTGAGCTCCTTCTAGGAGATTCTTTCTAGCAATAAGTAAGCTTATTGTTTTATTAAGGCAGCTGTTATCCTAGCAGTATTTAATTATGTTTGATAATTATAACAGTCTGATGCATTTCTACTGAGTTCCAAATTGAATAATTTTCAAAAGTTTTAGAAAATTAATTTGTCACCATAAGTGGTAAACTGCACCATAGTAACCTGGGTCTGGGGTATGGCCGGGCGGCGTACAGTTGAGCTCGCAATTTGGCGCAGATTGCCAGCAGGGGAGCCAAAAATTGGAACAATCTGAACCGCAATTTATTAAAAATTCGGTAAACAAATTGAGTGCTGCTTTATATACCCAGACTGTCAAAAATGAATTTGACACCCAACCATGAATCACATATGCGATTATTTTTATAGAGACTCCCTAGACCTTTATATTATTAATTAGTTATTTATTATTAAATCGACTAATTGCAGTCGATTAAAGAATTACAAAAGATAAAAATGATTATTATATAAATTAAATTAAAATGTAGAAAATTAATTAAATTAAAAATTATAAGTAAGATTAAAATTGAATTACATTTAAGCCTTCTGGGGTATTAAATACAATTAATTTTTATGGTCCAAAATTTGTTGCACATGATTGGGGAAAACCCAGGCAAAAAAAATCCAATCAGGAAAAAAAGGCGAAAAAGAAATATAAAGATTGTTGAAAATAGAATGAAAATAGACCAGAATAGAAAAAAGGATAGAAAGAAAGAGAGTAATAAAGTAAGATAAGGACAATTCAGGAAAACACCAAACAAAAAAGAAGCAGTGTTGCCAAGACAGCAACCACGTCAACCAATCAATGATTGGGGTTTTCCAGAAGATAGAACAGAAGAGCAGATTTTAGGTGTAAGAGAGAGAGAGAGTTCTAAAGAGATAACGTGATAAAATTCGTTGTAATTGGAGCACAGTACACGGAATCGATTGTCAGTCAGTTGTGCAATTAGATAAAATAAGGGATAATAATTTCTTGTTAGTCTACGAGGAACATGAAAGTTAAGACGAAATAATAGAAAAGGAGAGCTAATGTCACCGATAATTAATTTATGAAGAAAAATAATACCACGGATAGTTCTACGGTTAGTTAATGAAGGGAGATCAAATAGTAAGAGCCTATCAGAGTACGGTGGAAGACGCCGATCGGGATCCCAGTTTAACCCACGAAGGGCAAAGAGGAGGAATTGCTTCTGAATCGATTTAATACGAACTTGATGGATTCCATATTGCGGACTCCAAACACATGAACAATATTCGATCTAGCTTGAAGATTAAAAGATCATGATTTACAGAGTCAAATGCTTTACTACAATCAGTATAAATGACA